>PVIW01009800.1:0-18017 GCA_004026585.1 Noctilio leporinus
AAAGACCTGTACTCAGAAAACTACAGAACAATGAAGAAAGAAATCAAGGAAGACACAAATAAATGGAAGCATATACCATGTTCGTGGATGGGAAGAATTAACATCATTAAAATGTCCATACTATCCAAAGCAATCTACATATTCAATGCAATCCCAATTAAAATACCAATGACAGACTTCACAGAAATAGAAAAAATACCTCAAAAATTTATATGGAGCCAAAAACACCCATGAATAGCCACCACAATCTTGAGAAAGAAGAACAAGGTAGGAGGAATCATAATACCGGACTTCAAACAATACTACAAGGCCACTGTCATCAAAACAGCATGGTACTGGCGTAAGAATAGACATATAGATCAATGGAACAGAATAGAGAGCCCAGAAATTAACCCAGGACTCTAGGGTCAACTAATATTTGACGAAGGGGGAAGGAATATCCAATGGAGTAAAAACAGTCTCTTCAACAAATGGTGTTGGGAGAACTGGACAGCAACATGCAAACAGATAAAACTAGACCACCAACTTACACCATACACCAAAATAAACTCAAGATGGATAAAGGATTTAAACATAAGCAGTGCCACCATAAAGGTCCTGGAGAAAAATATAGGCAGTAAACTTGTGGATATCCTACGCAAAAATATCTTTAATGATACTTCACCAAGGACAAAGGAAATCAAAGAACGAATCAACAAATGGGACTATATCAAATTGAAAAGTTTCTGTTCAGCTAAAGAAAATATCAGCAAAATTCAAAGGGAACCAACTGTATGGGAAAACATAATTGCCAATGATACCTCAGACAAGGGTCTGATCTCCAAAATATATAAGGAAGTAATGCAACTCAACAGCAGGGAGACAGACAGCCCAATTAAAAAATGGGCAAAGGACCTGAACAGACAACTCACTGAGGAAGATATACAGAGGGCCCAGAGGCATATGAAAGAATGCTCAACACCACTAGTCATCAGAGAGGTGCAAATTAAAACCGCAATAAGATACCACCTCACACCTGTCACAATGGCAATCATCAGCAAATCAACAAACAAGTGTTGGCGAGGATGCGGGGCAAAGGGAACCCTCATACACTGTTGGTGGGAATGTAGGCTGGTGCAGCCACTGTGGAAAACAGTATGGGGGTCCTTCAAAAACTAAAAATGGAACTGCCTTTTGATCCAGCAATTCCACTACTTGGACTATACCCAAAGAATCCTGAAACACCAATTCATAAGAAGCTATGCACACCTATGTTCATAGCGGCACTATTTACAATAGCCAAGTGCTGGAAACAGCCTAAGTGCCCAGCAGTGGATGATTGGATCAAAAACCTTTGGTACATTTACACAATGGAATTCTATATAGCAGAAAGAAAGAAGGAACTTGTACCCTTTGCAACAACATGGATGGAACTGGAGAGTATTATGCTTAGTGAAATAAGCCAGTCAGTGAAGGACAAATATCATATGATCTCACCCATTTCGGGACAATAATGAGCAAAACTAACAACAAGCAAAACAGAACCAAGTATATGAATACAAGGAATAGGCCTTCAGTGGTCAGGGGGAACGGGGTTGGGGGGAGGGGGGTGGCAGAGGCAAGAAAGGGCAGCAGCTTATATAAGAACCTAGTATAAAAGAACCATGGACATGGACAACAGGTGGGATTGACTTTGGGGGGAATGGGTGGGTGGGGAGGGGGACAGATGGGAGCATAAAGGGGATGAATGTAATACAACAACAATAAAATTTTTAAAAAATAAATAAAGTTTGTACATAATATATTTTAAAGACAAAATTTACCCTGACCTCTGTACCTCATGTAATGACTCAGATAATCAATGCAAAATAAACCCGGGAGTACTAGGGAATTGCCAGGATGACTGTGGCATAATTTAAACTTTCAATTGTAAAAGAAAGATCTGCTGGCCTTAAAAAGTCTGCCTTGAGCCCTGGCACTTCGCAGTGCCCAGTGCCACTTTTCTATGGCACTTAGTTATGAAATGAACTCCTTCCTAACTGCAAAGGGAGAGATAGTTCTGGCATTATCTGCCACATCCAACCCAATGGAGTCATATACAACCTATGCTGTCATTATACAGAATTATGAGGGCCTTAATGTTCTATTACTCATTGGCTTCAACACATTTGAACCCATTTAAGAACTTCAAGATTAGGTATTTGCTTAGACTATTAGAAAGTGTCACCTTAGAAATGCCATTGTCCCATATATTACACAAATTGATAATCTAAGCCAGCAAGTTTCCCAACTATTTCAAAAGTATTCACCATGGATTTGTTAATAACTGATTGTTAGCAGCAGGTATATGAAATGACAAATGATTAGATGCCTTTTTCCTGATCATATGTAACTTATTTAAGTGACCAAGTCTTCAGCACTAACCATGTCAATTATGGAAGATTTTAGGTAATTATTTTTTACTGGGCTCTGTCTCAGTTATCTTAAGTTTTCAATTGTCTTCCTTCCAGATTCTTATTAAAATTATGGTCATACAAGGAAATAAATTCCTTTTTTCTCCTATGATCTGAATGCAGGATGTGGTTCTCCTTCGCAAAGGCCATATTATTTATCAGAGGATAAACAGTAGGGCTGAGGCATCATTAATGGCCAAGAGGCTTCCTTCTCAAAATCCTGTAAGTGGCCTTATCTTTGATGCCCTTGATAGTACTTGAGCCATATTTTTCCTTTAAGGAAAAACCTCAACTATACTTTTTATGTCTACTGTAAGCATGACTCCCAAACCGTACCAGAGGACTCATTCAATTGCATACCGTGTTCTGGAAAAAAATTGAATCTAAAATCTGTACTTTAGAAAGTTCATGCCAACTGATAGTTTATCTGAATCAATCAGAAAAGACCACCATATAAGAATGTAAACACACTCAAGTTTGCACAACTGATTCTGAAGACTAAGCAATAGAAATTGCATCTTTTCTTAGATGTTTTAAGTGTTTTAAGCTGTAATAGAGTCATTGGTATTTTCTAAATTTCAGCTTAAGAAAGGATGCATCATTTAAAAAAAAAAAAAAGATTTTAAAAAAATAGCCCTTTCCAAGAGGTTATCTACTCTCAAATTCTAAGAAAGAAACAAAATGGTCCATCAATTCTCACTAACCCACAATATATCTGGTGGACATGATTGCAGATGGCTTGAATTAGTCAGAAAATGTTGGCTAAAGCATAGTAGCAATTAATACTTTGTTAGGAAGAAATAACCATTGTGATTATGGTGTCATTATACTCAGCGTTTATAAATATATTTAAAAGATGCTAATATTGATATATTAACATAGGTCAATTTGCCCTCTTTTGCTGATAAGGTCTTTCATTTATATCAATAATTTATTAGATAACATTATCAATCTTCCTAAAACTCAGATACAATAAACAGAAAGGAATATTTCAAACATGGATAAAATCTGGGATTACTCACCCTGTGAGACTATGGCCAGCAATAATACAACTCAAGTAAAGTGTAGTCTGATAATGGGGGTTTAGCTCTATATTGTAACAGAGTTGGCATCACAGGCTAAAGTCTCATCTTTCAGGGGGAAAAAGTGGGCTTCAGAAGATCATTAAGGACTTTCTCAGTTCATTATAGTCTATACTGATAGCTAAGCAACAATACATGCATATTGTTTATGTTTAATTTAGGATTTTTGAAAGCATAGACTGAAAAAAAATACTGATTTTCTTTAATTTTAGCATATTAGGGCCTTACTAATATCTCATGAAATTTCATGAACACCTCTTACAATGTTAGAGCACAGTTTACTATACTACTCTGATGCATGATTTCTAAACATTAGGATATGACTAAATTCAGTTTGAATAAAATAAAGTTGTATGTAAGCATTCTATCATTGTCTGGATATATGAGCAATACATCATAAGGCGCTTCATTTTTTCCCCAATGGTTAGATATTCATGAGTTTAGTTACAGAGAAAATATAGTTGACCAGCTACACCTTGCCTCTGATGAGTTTATATTCTAGTGTCAAAAATCAGCTTGTGGCACATTCAGCTAAGCTGAAATTTAACACTAAGTTCACTGGGAGCTGAACTTCTGGCTGAGCAGTATAATAATGGGCTTGTCTTGAAACGGAAGCCTTGTGGATTCCCAGGCAGACAGGTGTGTGGAGACTGAGAGAGGATTCAAAGGAAGCCTTTTTCATGACCACAAGACCAGGGAACCAGATCTGGTGAAGGAAGGAAGAAACTGATTTTATTCCCTTAAGTGTTAATGGAATAAAAGGTGTTATTTAGACTACGGTCACCAAATCTTTTACATTACCACTGTATACTTTTATTTTTTACTTTAATTTTATTGTTGTTGTATTACATTTATCCCATTTTCCCCCACTGCTCTCCCCTTCCCCACCCACCTCATCTCCTTCCCACTGTCAATCCCACATGTTGTCCATGTCCATGGGTCACCATGCCAGTTCCTTGACAAAACTGTTCCCCTTATTTGCCTCTTTCTCCTCCTCCCCCTCCCCCTTCCCCTCTGCACACTGAAAGTCTGTTCCTTGTTTCCATGCCTCCGGTCCTATTTTGCTTGTTTGTTTGTTTTGTTCATTAGTCTCCTGTATTGAGTGAGATCATATGGTACCTTTTTTCTTTCTGCTGCGTAGTATTCCATTGTGTAAATGTACCAAAGTTTTTTGATCCATTCATCCACTGATGGGCACTTAGTCTGTTTCCAGCACTTAGCTATTGTAAATAGCGCTGCTATTAACATAGGGGTACATAGGTTGTTATGAATTGGTGTTTCAGGGTTCTTCGGATATAGTTTTAGTAGTAGAATGGCTGGATCAATTTTTAGGTCCATTTTTAGTTCCTTGAGGAAATTCCATACTGTTTTCCATAGTGGCTGCCCCAGTCTGCATTGCCACCAAAAGTGCACCAGGGTTTCCTTTTCTCCACATCCTCATCAACACTTGTTTGTTGATTTGTTGATGATGGCCATTCTGACAGGTATAAGGTGATATCCCATTGTGATTTTAATTTGCATCTTTCTGTTGGCTGGTGACGTTGAGCATTATTTCATATGCCTATGGACCCTTTGTATGTCCTCCTCAGAGAAGTGTCTATTCAGGTCCTTTGCATATTTTTTAATTTGGCTGTCTGTCTCTCTGGTGTTGAGTCACATAAGTTCTTTATAAATTTTGGAGATCAAATTTTGTATACCAAACATCAGAGATAGAAGCTATAAAACAAATCCCACTTACCGTAGCAACAAGAAAAATTAAGTACTTGGGAATAAACTTAACCAAGGAGGTAAAAGACTTGTACTCAGAAAACTACAGAATACTGAAGAAAGAAATTAAGGGAGATATAAATAAATGGAAGCATTTACCATGTTCATGGATAGGAAGGATTAACATCATTAAAATATCCATACTACCCAAAGCAATCTATAGATTCAGTGCAATCCCAATTAAAATACCAATGGACACATTTCACATATTTAGAAAAAATTACTTCAAAAATGTACGTGGAGCCAAAAACGACCATAAATAGCCACAGCAATCTTGAGAAAGAAGAACAAAGTAGGAGGAATCGCAATATCCAATATCAAACTAGATAAGACCATTGTATCAAAATATTCTGGTACTGGCATAAGAATAGACATTTACTGTAGATTAATGGAACAAAATAGAGAGCCTAGAAATAAACCCAGGACTCTATGGTCAATTAATCTTCAACAAAGGGGGAAGGAACATAAAATGGAATGAAAATAGCCTCTTCAATAAGTGATCTTGGGATAACTGGCCAGACATGCAAAAACTAAAATAAAACTAGACCACCAACTTACACCATACACCATAATAAACTCAAGTTGGATAAGAGACCTAAACGTAAACCGTGCCACCATAAGAGTCCTAGAGGAAAACAGGAAGTAAAATTTCAGATATCCCACGCAGCAATATTTTCATCAATACTTCTCCAAGGGCAAAGGAAATAAAGGAACAAATAAACAAATGGTACTATATCAAACAGAAAAGTTTCTGTTCAGCTAAAGAAAACATCAGCAAAATTCAAAGGGAACCAACTATATGAGAAAACATATTTGCCAATGATACCTCAGATAAGGGTTTGATCACCACTGTATACTTAATGGAAAAAAAAAAAAACACTCTAGAGAATTATGAATAATATCAGAACTCTCTGAAACTCAAAGTCATTAAATATAGGATGTGTTGCATCATCAAATATTGGAATGAATTCTTAAGATGAATGTGAAATCAACTGTTTTGGCAGCCTACATTAATCTCCATCTTTCTAGGGTGGAATTGGTAAAATTATAACTGAAAATATTATTTGGAGGTTGTATTAACAGTCAACAGAATGTATATTCGTGCAACAAAACCTGGAAATTTCTGTGCATGTGGTAAGGTGCATTGTAGCAGTCTCTAGTGTGAACTTTGGGGGAAGAAACATTCATTCTCAGTTTCTTTTTTTTAATAAAACAAAAATAAGATCTTGGAGATCATAGATAAAAATATGAGATTAGAATAGAGTAAAAACTTCACACCATGTCTGACACACATTATATACTCAATAAATGTTGAGACAATTTTATTGCCTTTTAAACTTGAAGAAAATAAAGTGGTAATATTGTATGCCAATGTAGAATTTATTACTGCCAAATTTTCTTTCCCCAAAGCTTTTCTTCTTTGATAAATGCCAAGGATTTCAACTAAGTCTTAAAATAAAAAGAACATAAACAAGATAACATATGAAACAAAATTATTCTTCCATTTTAGCATAGGAAAAAAGCGATTCCCAATATAAATATTCTAAAGAAAATAGTGTTGACCAAATTGGTTACTGTCTATAAAAAAAATTTTTTTTTTGAAGTGACATTTTTATTTTAGATTACACATGTATGCAGTCATACATTAATTAAGATGCTTTTGAACCCAGGAATCATGTAAATTGGTTGAACAAATTATTTATTTACCATAAGGATATGGAAATGAGCCTCCAAATGCAGGAATGAGGCTGGGTACTAAAATTCAGAAACACCAATACTATCAGAATCTGTCATTTTCATTTTCATCTGCTCTGTATGCTTGCTTTCTTTTTTTCCTTAGGTTTTTTTTAGGTTTTTTTTTTTTTTTTTTGAATTTTATTGTTGTTGTATTACATCCATCCCCTTTTTGCTCCCCTCTGTCCCCCCACCCACCCACCCATTCCCCCCAAAGTCAATCTGCTTTTTTGTTTTTAACCTTAATTTTCCTTCTGTTAAGGTGGTCTTAATGTTCTTCTCTGCTTTTATCTGCTGCTTTGAACCATATTGTGAAAGTAATGCTGCCTGTAGTTCCCTAGTTTTTAGCTTATAGCCAAATTTGCCAAGGAAGCACTATTCTTTATTTGTTAATTTATTCTTTATTAATTAGGAATTAATAAATTCTTTATTTATTAACTGACAGGTAAGAACTATGATTGGATAGTGAGAGGCAGATGCCTATCCCTGGATCTCTACAGTATACCATATTGTGACTTCCAGAAATCGCATGATGGTATTAAATTTGAGAAGAGATTATTTCCCAAAAGAAAGCTGGTACTGGGTTAACAAAACACAAGTGTCCACCTCAATATACATTCATATTAAAATATATTTTATGTTATATGTGTGAGTTCTGTCTAGAAAATGTCCATCAATACAACCTAATAGCAAAGGAGAGTGGAGTGGAATGCACATGCATGAACAATGATGACTTCACTGTACTAGTCAGTGTGGGTAGTAGATGCTGTTGAGTAAGCGTCTGTATTGTGTAGACATCACATTCCAAATGACTAAGCAAGGAGAGCAATGAATTTGCATCAAACTTTATATTAAGCTTGAATATTCCTCTGCAGAAACTAGTCACATGACTCAGAAAGCTGTAGCTATGGGTGAGTGGTATCTTCCTCACAACAATGTGCCCACTCATGTATCATGTCTTATGCAGAGTTTTTTGGCAAAACAACAAATCACTCAGATGATTCAGCCCCCCTACAGCCAGATTTGGCACCCTGTGACTTATGGCTTTTCCCCAAACTAAAATCACTTTTGAAAGGTGATTTCAGACCATCAATGAAGTTCAGGAAAAAACAACAGGACAGCTGATGGTGAATGGGGGAACCATGTGAGTTCCCAAGGTGCCTACTCTGAAGGGGACTGACACATCATTGTCCTATGTACAATGTTTCTTATATTTTGTACCTTCTTCAATAAATATCTTTATTCTTCAAAGTACATGGCTACATACCTTCTGAATAGACCTTGAATAGAGGAATATATGCAGGCATTAGTATTATGTTGTATTAAATAGATAGACAAATTACACCTTGGATAATTCAATAGATTTGTAGTTTACTATTTAGCATACTAGTTTAGCAATATACACTAATTCTGGTATACATATAGGACTGTGTTGTAATTTTAAAAATATGTATAGATTGATTTCATAAAATGATGTTAAAAACCCAGCAAACTCACCAATTATAACAATGTGCATGATAACTTTTGTCCCATTATTGGTTTTCCATGAATACAAATGTGTGTTGAACAAAATAAATACAATATTCCCATTCTAACTGAAGGTATATATTGCTTCATGGTATGAACTGTCAAATTTGATGACACATATAGATAATGTTTATATATAAAATGAGCCACTCAATGTCTGGTCAGTGGAAAGAAAACATGATGTTGGGGTCCAAATATAGTGAGGACAAAACACTGGAACCTTGTGCATCAGCCATATCCATGTTGAAATGTTTTATGCTATACAGCTATCATGACATCTTCACATGGAAATATAATATTTATCATAACCCTATCAGAACCACAAGCAATCTCTTGACCTTTTATTCTTTCTAACCCAACCTACTCCCCCAACAGTATTCAATTTAAAAAGGCACCTATTTTTTTTTTCCCCCTGAGTGCTTAGGGAATAAAACAATGATTCATTTTCTTTCATACTCTAGATTCCATCTATCACCAAACCATATGAGACTTTCTTCAAAACACATCCAGAATCTTAATATTTCCCTTTATCTCCGTCAAAATCACCTAGACCCAAGCTACCATCATTATCACCTGGAACATTGCAGGAACATTCTGATTTCCCTATTTCCATCTGCACATACCTATAATCTGTTTTCAATAGTAACCAGCATGATTTTGAAATAAATAAATGACAGGATTTTGCTCAAAATCCCCTCAACGTTTCTCCTCTCATTCATACTCCAAGTCTCTATAATAGCCAAAAACTTTGTTGAATTTGCACCCCACCACCCCAAACCACCTTATTTGACCTCTCTAGAGAAGATTATGTTAATCTTCTACTATTTTCTTTTCTGTTCACTCCATTTCAGCCTCACTATGTTGCTGTTCTCAAAAATAGGAGGCACAAATGCACCACAGGGCCTTAGCACTTGCTACATCCTACCTGAAATACTCTTCTCTATGCTGCCTGGCCCCTTCTTTCATTCTTTGCTCAAAGGTTACCCACTCAGTGCACTGCTCCAACTCCACCCCATTTAAAATTCTAGACCTCTGGCTGCTTATTCCTATTCAGTGCTTTATTTTTCTACATCATATTTATTACTATGTGGCATACTATATATTTTATCCATTTATCTGTTTTTATCAGGATCATCCTTTCCTAATAGAATGTAAACTCCATGAGAATGAGTATATTTCATTTTTCTAATCACTGTTGTATCATCAGTGGTTGTGCCTAGCATTGCCATAGCACATAATAAATGCTCAATAAATATGTGTTTAAAAAGAGACCACAGACCCACAATGGAATCCGTTATGCTAAGCCCAAGTCAGCAAACCATGTCTCAATACCTAACCTAATTGCAGTTTCAGCCTCTCCCAGGAATGTAAACTTAACCAAGCAGTCTGTAATTTCCTAGTAAGCACTAGTTAAGTTATCTGCCTGATAGACACCATCGGTTCCCTAAAGAAAGGTTAATTGTCTGAAACAACACACTGTTTTCTCCCTCTCCTTTCCCTTTCTGCCTATAAAAACCTTCTATTTTCCACAGTTCCTAAGATATTGCCTGATATATGAATTGTTGAATAAAGCAGATTAGATCTTCAAATTTACTCAGTTAAATTTTGCTTATTAACATATGTTTGCATGAATGAAGTGGGTATTCAGAAGGGTGGGGTAAAACTGGGAAATCCTTAATTTGACAAAGCAGGATATGCTAGCATGGACATTATTAACAATAGGCAGGCACTGGCATTATGAACCATATTTCTCTTACTGCCACAATTAACACATTGCTTCTCATCAAGTGAATGACCAGACTGGAATAGATGTCATTCTGGGATAAAATGACTAGCTTCCCAATCAATAATTCACGAATGTGTGGTACTTGTAAATGCACTGAAAAGTTTGCTCTTTTAAAGAACTCTAACACCACTATATAGCTATCTCTGGCAATAAGAAAATTTGGGGTCTGTAATGTTAAACAAATTACCAAGAATCACATATCTAGTGACAGAGTCTGAGATTAGACTTTTGTTTTAGAGATGCCTACATTATTTAAAACTAAATCAAGTTTGTTTTACTTCTCCTCAAGTTCCTTGGAAATATTCTAAAAACCATTTTCAAAAAATACATGTTTATTAGCTTGACAAAAGATTTTTTTAATGTTTGCATAAAATTTCACTGACTCTTATTTAAAACCATATTGTCCTATTTCATTTCTGTTATTACAAGGGATGGTGTATTCCCGATGAACCAGCTTCAAATGAAAGCACTAAGTAAGCCTCAGTCTGTCCCTATCTTAATAAAACTATCCTTAATCACACAGAAAAGTAACCAGTTACTTTTGTACTATTTGGAATGGCAGACATGTTGGTGATGACAAAGATTCAAATGTCATTGAAGGGAGGCATATTTGGAAAGTGCAGATTCCTACCATGCCACCCCAAATAGTAAGTAAATCAAATGATGATTTCAAGAACCTCGTATTATTTATTGAGTTCCTACCAAACACTGACTACAGAGCTTCAGGAAATATGTGAGGATGAATAAGGCAGGCTTCAGGTGTACAAGGAGTGTACAAAAGCCTGAGAATGACATGTCCTGGGATAATGAAACATGTACGTTGCATTACTGGAATGAAATTTGAAAACCCATACTTGATTTTCCCATCCTCAAAATTACAGTTTCATTCAATGGCAGGCACAAGTGTCACAGCAGAGAAATAGAAGTATTTACGGAAGTATAGAAAAAGTAAATTTTATTTCAGTAATCCAGGAACATAGTGATAATACAGGTTTCAACAGTGTTTCTCAAAATGTGGTGCTATGCATTCTCCACGTGAAAAATGTCAAAAACGTCTTAAGAGGTGCAAATTCCTGAGAATCACCTTGTAACTACTGAATCAGTGTCTGTGAAGTAAGGGAAAGGCTTAGGAATGTGCATATTAATAAAGCCCTCCAGGTGATTCATATGCAGCGTAAAGTTTAACAACTGCAGAGCTAAGAAAAGTGTGATGATTAAACTAAAAGAAATTACCCTTTAAGTCTTTCAGAAATAATTGAAAAATTCCCCCAGGAGTAGAAAATGAAGGGAGATGTGCAGGAAGAGAGCTTGGACATTTCTGCTCTTGGTAAACGCTTTGTATCAGTTGTAAAAATTGTCAAACTTTTACAATGCAGGTCAAGGCCAAAAGTTGGCAGTTAAATTTAACATTCTAAGTGCCACAGAGAATTGCCTTGGTTACAAAAACCAGCTAAGAACCCAAGTGATTTGATCCATTTCCCAAGGTGAAAGGCTCATCCAATATTGAAGAACTATGAGTATGTACATTCACTATTGCATTAATTGTGGAACTGCTTCTGGGAGTGATTTAAGTGACAAATTAAACTGCTATTACCAGAGGACATATGAGAAAACATAAGTGACTAGAGCCTTGATCTCCTAGGATCTTCCTTAAATTAACAGTATGGTTTTAGGCAGTCACAACCTTTTAGTCTGTGTTACAGGACTCACCCACTGTTAACATGTGGAGCATTAAGGTACAGTTGTTGCGGCAAAGTCGACAACTTGATCATCAAACACACTGCCTTCTCTTCCTAGGCTTGTAATAAGTTACACTTCTCGCTTCCCTTGCAGTTATGGGAGACCCTAAGACTGACTTTTAGACAATCGGATATGAGTGTGGAGAGAATATAAAATCCTCCACTTTCCAGCAGGTTGTTAAGGAGATAACTATGATAATTTGGAAAGCCACACATGTAGAGGAGATTTACCTTGTCAAACTGTTCATCCATATAAGAATCAGAAAGTTTTTATTGTGCCAGGTCACCAAAATTTTCTTTGTTTTTATTATAGTAGATAGCACTATTTTACCCAGTATCTTGGTCCACTCAGGCTGCAAAACAAAACACCACAGACAGCAAAGGTGGCTCCTGAACAGCAGGATGCATCTCTCAAGGTTCCCAAGGCAGAAGTCTCACAGGAAGGCCCCAGCATGGCCGCCTGCTGGTGAGGACCCTCTTTGTACAGCAGAGCCAGGGCTGTCCTGCCCTGTCCTCATACAGCAGGAGGTTAGGAATCTCTTTTTATAGGATCCTGTTTTATAGGAGCACTAATCCTGTTCATGAAACCTCAGTCCTCATTACCTAATCACTCCCAATACCATCATCTCTGGTGGCTAGGATTTCAATGTAAGGATGGGGGCAGGGAGTGACACAAGCATTCAGACTGTAGCATGTTGCACAGCTTGCAGGGAACGCAGTGTCACTGAGGGTTAAGGATGCCATTCCTGTCAATATCAGAGAATGCTGAGCTCCATAATTAGATTTCAGTGACTGACAGTGACCAGAGGGGTTGGGGGAGGGGCAGAAAGGGAGAAAGAAGGGGAAGGGGCTGGTCCAGGAACTAATATAAAAGAACCATGGACCTGGACAATAGGGTGGGGCTTGAATGTGGGAGAAGGGGAGGTGGTTGGGACTGGAAAGACCAATGGGGAAAAAAGAGGACAAATGTAATATAGCAACAATAAGTGTGGGAGAAAAATTTTGAGGAAGAATACCAGGTTCTCTGCAAGCTAGGAACCGTATCATTTTCTGGGTGATATAATCTATAATGGAGCTTACAATATGAAAAAAAAAGCCAGAATCTAAATAAACCATCTATGGCATTACATCAGCTTTTCCTTGCTAGAGCTTAGGGGACACAAATTCTAGTTCAGGGTCAAAGTAAGGAAGCTCTGGTAGAAGTGGAACACCCACACTTTACAAGTGAAACTATACATAATATTGCTAGTATTCATTTCCTTTTTGTGGTCTCTTGAGATTTTTTAACATAGTAGTTCTGAATTCCAAATGAATTCAGGTACCTTCCAGTATATTAAGGAAGGAATTTGTGACTACTATGGTTCATGCTTTCATACATATCCTATAATTTGA
The DNA here is from genome assembly GCA_004026585.1 of Noctilio leporinus. Taxonomy (NCBI): domain Eukaryota; kingdom Metazoa; phylum Chordata; class Mammalia; order Chiroptera; family Noctilionidae; genus Noctilio; species Noctilio leporinus. The sequence continues at coordinate 13,460 of PVIW01009800.1, forward strand.
GGATACCTCTTCTTGATATCTTAGAATAAAATATAAAATTCTAGCCATGGATAAAAGTTATAGTACATTAAAGCAAGGAAACTGTTCAAAATAAAGAATTTTATGAGTAGACAGAGGACAATTTTATTTTTATTTTTTTAATATATTTTATTTATTTTGCTTTCACAGTTGTCCCAATTTTTCCCCTTTGTCCCTCTACACCCAGTACCCCATTTCCTCTGGCAATGCCTCCCTTAGTTCATGTCCATGAGTCATGCGTATAAGTTCTTTGGCTTCTCTATTTCCTTTGTTCTTCTTAGCATCCCCCTGTCTATTCTGTAACCATCAATGTGTACTTTTTATTTTTCTTCCCTTTCACACCCAGACAATTCACCAAACACATGCAAAAATAATTTACACCCATACATATTTTACACATATTTAAAGTACATACTGGATTCTGAAGAGTTAATACAAAAATTTTAAAATATGACAATAGCTTACATAATTATTACATGTTAAATAATAGTATTTTAGATATATTGTAGCAAGATTAAGCAGTTTTTCTTCTTTAATACTTACTTTACTCTGGAATGCTATTTTTGTGAAATATATCACAGAAATGGTGTATTTCAGAACTCACTTTTGTGAAATTTTTCCCAGAGACAGTGCTAAACCCATAGTAAAAATGAATTTGGTTTTTGAGTCAGATCCTCCCCACTCCAATTATACAACTCAACTTTATTTTAAGCTACTGGAACTACAACTTATTCTTTTTGGAGTTTTCCATCTTAAATAGTAGATTCATGTATTTAGGCTGTGCACAGGTCTTACTTCTTTCAATAACTTCTGTTTTTCCTCTACATATGTTTTACAAGTTGAAGCCTTCAGAAATAATGGTACTTGCAGTGCTCAGCCAGTCCCCAAAGTAGAAATTATTACTTCTACTAAGGTGATGTTAAAAAAAAAAAAAATCCCTAGGATTTAAATAATTTTGTAAAATAGTATTCTAGCTACTTTTTAAACTTGTGGTTGACTTCCTATGTGGTCCTAAACTAACCCTTGAACTATTTAAGAGTCTGTTGAAGTAGAGATTAAGACAATTTTAAAGCTAAATTTACTGGGCCATCCAAAGTTAAAAAAGATTTTATGTGTGTTCTTTAAAAAGCTTCCTTTTGCTAACACGTCCTTCACCTTAGTAAGGCATGGACTTCAAATTAAATAATAGTGATCCTTAACATGCCTAATTTATCACCCAAAGTACTTTAGAAGATTACTATTGTAAATAATGCATTAAAATGACTGTTAAATTTTGTTTGCAGGTAAAGAGTCAAATGTGAAATCCTATGGGAAAGGAATGGTGGATTGTATGTTCATGACTGTTCATGTACTGAATGCCCTGGTAAAATAAGTAGGTTTCCTAAGTAATAAACTGCTGTTTATTTTTCACTTATCATTCATTATGCATTCCACGCTTCACAAATTTCAGCTTAACCTTTCCCGACAAGCCTCTGAAGTAGCTGTTATTACCACAATGTATAAGAGGAGAGTAAATACCAGAAAGGCTGTATATCTTTCCCAAAACCACGAACTAAGTGAGTTGCTGAGCCAGGACTCCTAATCCCGGAGCCCATGCTAGGAGCCACACATAGCAACAGCAGAGGCCATCACAGGTGTTATTTGCAGGCTATGAAAGGCTCAAAGGAGCAAGCACTTGCTGCAAAGGTACTGCTACTATCTGGTATGGGATAAAATAGAGAAGTGACAACACAAATGCCTTCAGTCGCTGTATAACTGAGAGCTGCTACCATGTGTAGTCCTACCCTGCAAACAAACTATAAAGATGAGGAAGGAGAAAGGTGAAATATGTGTTACTCTCAAAATAATGGGTACTAGGAGATAAGGTTGAGATCTGATCTGACTCAAATGCTGTTGCCTTGATTCACTTCTTTTTCCTATCTTGACACCAAGAGTTTATTCCTGACTCTTGTTAGTCATGGGGCTGACAGTAAACATCACTGAGATGAATGACAGCACAGCTGGACTGTCCTGCCACTAAATACAATTCTAATATATGTATTGTTCTAATATAAATTAAACAATTTTTCCCTAATAGAACACAAACTGAGGAAATTAAAATATTCTCCTTGAAAATGAAACAATTCCTTTAAAATCCTCTACAACAATACTTAAATTTACATTTTAGTTTAAGGTGTTAGTTTCCTACCTCATGACAAATAGAATCGGTACACACTTGATCTGAATGTTATTCAATAGGGCTCTGCATCATGAAGTCAGGCAACTAGGTAACTCTTCAGTGCAGTCAGAGGCTACTGAGTCATAAACTGATGTACCTGAATCACCGTCTTCTTTTTTTTTTTTTTAATAGAATTCTGAAGTTCTACTACATTCATAGGTTATCATTTTATTCCAATATACACAAGTCTAGGGATAATACCTGAAACACTCTAAGTTCAATGAGATATTTTTCCCTCATTTCTATGATTTTAGAATGTCTATGAAATACTTAAATTTTATTAAAGAATAGTTGTAAATAAAAGGAAACAAATACTGCTGAATTCTACCAGGAGTCAGACACAAAACTAGTTACTATGATATACACAAACTCACAAAATTCTTAACAGAGTTTCATTTCCAGTGGCCAAATGAATTTCAGTGATTATTCCTAAGGGAACCATGATAGGATCATATATTTGAACAAGACTCTTAATTATGATATACTGTGTTGTCAGTGTACACAAGGTTTAATCGCTTTTCTCTGAAAATAAATACAAAGACAGGAGTTTGCTGTCAGCACCATGATAAGTCTATCTGTTTAGAGCCAAACATATGACTAATTCTATTTGGCTAGCTCTGTCAGACATGGAAGTACCACTTCTCCAGGGTGATGTGGTTGCTTTGCAAACTGTCAAAGGAACTAACAGAGGAACGTACCTTTCAAAGTTCATTTATCATCTACTTATGGTTTCTTTGCATAATTAAGTTAATATTTGGTTTATCTCTATCTGTTTAAATAGCATAGGGCCTAGACATAGATGTTAAATATTATATTGATGTAATAAATTATCATTTCATAACTATTTAAGAATTCATCTAATAACCACAGAATATATGAAAGGAGTTTCTCCCCTGCTTCCTCCAACCTCTGTCATCTCTAGAATTGGCAATCTGATAAGGAGCCCATTTCCTGTTAAATCCTTCAAAATCTGCTTTGCAATACTTGATACATTAAATGACAAATATAAATGAAAAAGTAAAAGTATGCATGCTTAGGAAAAAATTGGGGGCAATTTTTAGTGAAAAATATACCTTGACTTATAAACTGTTTTGTACAATCTAACAGAAAAAAGATTTAGAGCAGAACCAATGGCAGAGGAGTAAACTGAGCTATACCAATCTCCTCCCAACACCAAACTGGAATTACAATTTAATTGGGGAGAAATCATCTAGAATAACCAACAGAACACCAATTGGAGAGAGGTCTTATTACCAGGGACAGAACAGAAGAGCCGATTCATCATCACAATGTGACCTCTAGGAAGAGCGGAGATGCAAGAGGGGTGACAGGGCTTCCATGGGCAGGAGCTAAAGGGACAGAGGAACATCTCAAGCAGTTAGGGCTTCCACCTGAGAAGAGTGGGATCTAAACCCAGAACTAGGCTTCCCAGCCTACAGCCACAAAGCTGAGAGTAAAACAGCACCCAGTTGTGAAAAGCAAAAAGCCCCCAGGTTTAGCCAGCTTGACAAAGGCCTAGTTCTTAAAGGGACCAAGCATGACAATACAGAGGCACCCACCTACCCTGGGCTCCAGCACAGAAAGGGCAGAGTGGACTATAGACACTTGAGGCTTTGGGTCAGTGGCTTTAGGAGGAGAGTTGAGAGAGCAGCCCGAGTCCAGTGCTGACTGATGCCCCATACAGCCAGCAGACCACTCTTCTCCAAAGGCCGGAGCCTGAGAGGAAGCCACAGCCCCACCCATAGGAATTAATCTGCCCCACCCAGCAGTGCCAATACTTGACATCAGGTCACAGGTTGATTGGACTAACAACTAAAGTAGACAAAGACAGTGGATATGTGATAGTCTCCAACTGGCCAACTAGGCCCAGACTGGAACACAAACTGGCTTCATGAAGCACTGAGCCAGGAAGTAAAAAAAGTGCACCTCTACACCACAGAAGGTCACACCACTAAAACAGTAAGACAAAGCAGACCAATCCAAGAAGCAGAAACAAACAAACCAAAAAAAAAAAAAAAAGCCACCTAAAATGGGGAGACAAAGAAATCAACCCTCACCTAAAGGAAAGGAGGAATCTCCAGGGAGAGTGCAAAATGAAATAGAGGCAAGCACACTATCAAACATGGAATTCAAAATAATGATGATAGAGAAGCTCAATGAGCTCAGCAAGTAAAAAAAAAAAAAAAACTACAAACAACTCCAGGGAAGCTACAAAAAACTTACTGAGCTGGCTGGTGAATCAGTGGATAGGTGCCAGCCTGCAAACCCAAACATTGATGGTTCGATTACCAGCCAGGGCCGGTAACCAGGTTGCAAGCCAGG
>PVIW01009800.1:23333-49340 GCA_004026585.1 Noctilio leporinus
TTTTTAGAAAGAAGGGAAGGGAAAGAGGCAGAGAGGGAAAGAGATATCAATGTATGGCTGCATTTCACCTGCCTTCAGCCACAGACCTGACTGGAGACCTGGTTTGCAACCTGGTTATGTGCCCTGGCTGGGGAATCGAACCTGCGACCTTTGGGTTCGCAGGCCGGCGCCTTATCCACTGTGCTACCAGCCAGGGATAAGAAATTTTTGGTAAATCAATGGTTAGAAAGTACTGAGAAATAACACAAGTTAAAGGAAGCACTTTTTTTTTTTAATTGCTATGTTGTACACCATTCTGTGCACATCCTACCATATACACGTACTTATTTAATCCCATTTATTTTTTCAGATAGATGTATCTATGTTTACTGAAACACAGAGTACAAACACTTTCCTGGGCTATAGAACTAGCAAGATAAAAATCTGGAATATAAATTCAGGTCCGTATGACAGCAAGCCTATTTCTATCAACTCTTCCATCAGCTACGTAGCAAATGTTTTACACATATACACACTATATATATAAAGTAAACCAGGGATTAGAAACACCAACTCAATAGTGTGTTTCCTTGGATTCAAATCACAGTTCTATATTATCTAAGTCTTTTTGGGTACATTAATTAACCTTCAGTGGTTCACTTTCCTCACCTATAAAATAATATTAATAATAGCAAATTCTTTGTAGGACTGATGTAAGCATTAAGTAAGTTAATGTGCCTACTGTATTTATAAACTCCCTGCCACATGGTGTGAAAATTAGTATTTTCTTATTAAGATACCTGCAATAAGCTGTATTAATTTATTCATACATCTACAAATATGTATGCACTTACTTGTGTGGATCATAGAGTCATCATGATGATGATTATATAAACCACAAAATATAGAATACAAAGTACCCAATTTTACTGTCAGCATAACATGCATTTTTTATGGAAGGTTCACAAAAAACAAGAATAGAGCTACAGATGACCCAGAAGCCCCTCTTCTGAGTATCTACCTGACAAATATAAAAACCTGTATTTGTAAAGATATACAGTATATGTATTCCCCTATGTTCATTGCAGCATTATTCATGGTAGCCAAGACATGGAAATAACCTAGATGTCCTTCAGTGGATGTTTGGAAGGTAATACTCATTTAAACATGTATATATACTAAAAAATAAACTATAGAAAAATTGGAGAAGCTACAGAGATTGACAGATTTACATGCTTAACTTTTCAAGATTTGAATTTAACATAACCTCTACCCCTCTCTCTTTCAGGCTAAACTATCAATCAGCAAAAGATTGTTTTTATATTTAAAAGTGACTATTATGTTAATTTGTCTTACATTTTTAATATCTAATATAGTGTCTGGCACACAGTCAATTACCAGTAAATATTTAGTGGATTTGTTGATTAGTTCATTAGGAAATTATAACATATATAAACAATAATGACATAATTTTTTAAATTATATTTAGCACTTAAACACAAGGAAATTATTTGTTATCATCTATGCCATGTTTCCTGCCCCACATTATTTCCTTTAGGAACAAAATTGCCAATTCAGGCCTCCATTTTCTATGCTAACTAACATTAAGATGCACCAATTCTTATTTTTATTTTTAGTCTAAAGATAAACTTACCTACAATATGAAGGGCTATAATTTACATATCTCTTGATTTTGTAGAAAATGTCCCTAAGTGTCTGGCGCTCAAATTCTTCAGAAGAATTTTGAGGATTAGTCTGACATGTCTATCTTACTATGTTTGTTTCACGGGTGAGGCATGAAAATTCTTGGTAAAAGGGAAATAAAGCATTTGGGCATGTGGGTAAGGAATGTCCTTTGATTACTAATAAGTAATTAATCTTTAACCTACGTCAGTTACTTTTTTTTTTTTTCCTTCTCTCCTCTTTTGCAGCAAAAGTGCAGCATAGTGGACCTTATTTGAGTGAATGTGGGTTTTCTTAATTGTCTTTATTGATTAAATATTTAACAGTAAGCAGAGTACTATCACCTTACATGATCAAATGAGCCAGAGACTCTAAATCAAACATAGGTAAAGCCAAGATAAATGAATGAAAATCCTGATCTGTAAACTGAAGCTGTGAAGTCCCTTGATTTTTAAAAATTGTTTTTATTGATTTTGGAGAGAGGAAGGGAGAAAGAGAAAGAAAGGGAGGAAGAGGGAGAAGGAAGGAGGGATGGAAGGAGAGAGGGAGGGGGAGAGAGAAACATTAGTTTATTGTTTTATTTATTTATGAATTCTTTGGTTGATTCTTGCATGTGTCCCGACTGGAGACTGAACCCCACAACCTTGGCATATCAGGACAAGGCTCTAACCAACTGAGCTACCAGCTCTGGTGTCCTTGGTGTTCCACTGCAGCATTAGCAACATTAGTTTTGTGAAAGAGTAATGAAGTAGGCACCACAGAATAATGCTGAACTTGACTGCTCGTGGTACCTCAATATGCAACTCTGCAGTAGCATAGGCTAAATTCTTCCAAAGCAATCTTACTGAGCAAGAGATTTCTGAATGTTGAACTGAGAATTTTGTGTAATATATCATAAGTGCAATTACTTTGATACTGTCTAGGATATAATCAACTGATTTATCATTTAAAAAGACTTTGGCCCTGGATGGTGGCACAATGGATAAGGCACCTGCCTGTGAACCCAAAGGGCGATGGTTCAATTCCCAGTCAGGGCACATAACCAGGTTGCAAGCCAGGTCTCTAGCCAGGTCAGCAGCTGGAGGCAGGTAAAAAAGGCAACCATACATTGATGTCTCTCTCCCTCTCTGCCTCTCTCCCTTCCCCTCTCTCTAAAAATAATAAAATCTTTTTTTTTAATTATAAATAAATAAATAAAAAAGACTTTGTAAAAGGTATGTCAGGTAAGTTTTGAAAGATCTACAAAGTTTGGAGTGAAATTATGTACTTGATACTGAACACTTCACAGGTCATGTCATATCTAAGGAATTTTATGAGTCATCAGTGAAATATTGGAAATATTTATTGAATTCCAATGATAAGGTACATTACTTGCAACACCCACTTGCAAACTTCTAGACTATGGGCATTTTCATTTTGCAGTACTCTGCACTCTATTATATATTTTGTTTCTCCAGCTATAAGTCTGAATAATTAAAGCACCCTCCAATAGGCTGGCAAATATACCTATAATATAAATATAAGATAAATTTAATACCTATAGCAGATGTTGACAATGCTCACACTCTTATCAGACCTTTGAGTGATCCCCTTTCCTCATTTCCAGGTTATCTACATCTGTATGCCTGAAGGATATTTTGCCAGTCAACAATGTGTTAAACACTTGATGAAATAATTTGGGTAAAGAATATAGATAGAGAAGAAAAGACCACTCAGCCCTGTGCACTCCAGCATCCACAGGTCTAGACAAGGATGAATCAGCAAAAACTACTGAGAAGTGTAGAATGAAGCAGAAATAGGACCAAAGCAGAACCATCTATATATTTGCCTATTTTTCTATAAATTATAATATTTCTAAAGTGCACATATATCCCTGGTTTAAAAATAAACAGGTGAAACTTTGTGTTCCAAAACAGTAGTTAAAATATATCAAACATTCTTACTAAAATTCATAATTTTCTTGGTTATTACATAATCTAATATTACTAGTCAAAAAAAAATTTAGAACTTCATTCTGTGAATTACATTGGCCATACATCTAGAGTTCTATAAAACAGATAACAGCTATCACCAGGGAATGTATGAAGCTCAAGTTGAGATGAATGTAATTCCAAATTGTAATGTACATAGAAATTATTTTTTTATAAATTTCTTATTATTTTATAAATACACATTCAGATTTAAGAGGTTTAAAAAGGAATCATTTTGAATAAGAATCCTGAGAATTTTTATCTTACAGAGGAGTAAAACAAAGCAGGCTTTGAAGGATTATGTTATGCAAGTTCTCACCATTACTAAGTGGTGAAACTTGTACTGAATGCAGATAATATAATGGAAGCAAAAACATTAAGAATAAAATAAAACATTAAAGAAGCACATTATTGTTTTCATATAAACTAAATTATTGAAACAAGAATAACATGATCAAAAAAGCCACAAGCAAGTGCTAGCTTTATAAGGCATAATGGTGTAATGAAAAAAGAAGGGACTGTGATTTTGGGTGCAAATGCTATCTCTTAGTGTGACAATAAACAAATTACTTAACCTACCACAACCTCATTCTCGTCATCTGTAAAATGGAAACACCTGTGCTCACAGTTCTCAAAACTCAACTAAAACATTGGTTTCTTTATAATGTGCTGCAGTTCTGAAGTGCAAAGTCACTATGTTTTTTATATGCATTGAAAAGCATCACTGTACATGAATAAAATAAAACCATTGATTACAAGTAAAATTAAATGCTTTCCTGTAAGTTTTCCAAACATCACTTTATATTCACAGGCAGGTGAATGCAATCACCATTTGCCAGTGAGCAAATTTCTCCTTCAGTCTTGTGTCCTCCTCCTATATTGGGTTGGAACCTACGGGGACATATTCTCCACTGTCTCCAGGTTCTAGTAACTGACATCCTTAGTTCCTACTTCTTAGTCATTAGAAGATACAATCTTCACTCGATTTGTCTTAGTCAGAAGAATATTCTTGATTTCTGTATGTCTATACCAGGATATGTTCAGTTGTGAAAGATAAATAGAACAAAATCATTAAAGGAATAATAGTTACCTTCCATATTCTAGCAAATTTGCCTCCACAAACACGTGCTCTCCAGAAAGATCACTAAAGCATCATTATATCTATAAATCATTGAATATATAAATGAATTTAATGATTGGCCATGATCTCTTGGCAAGTCTAATCATTGACTAGATCATTGCCTAGAACTTTAAATTATCATCCAGACCCTGGCTGGTTGCACAGTGGATAAGGAACCGGCCTGTGAACCCGAAGGTCACTGGTTCAATTCCCCAGCCAGGGCACATGACCAGGTTGCAGGCCAGGTCTCCAGCCAGGTCCGTGGCTGGAGGCAGGTGAAAGGCAACCATACATTGATGTTTCTCTCCCTCTCTGCCTCTCTTCCTTCCTCTCTCTCTAAAAAATAAATAAAATCTTAAAAATAAAAAAATTAAAAATAAATTATCATCCATCATCTACATAGACATACTATGTGTCTATGTGTGGTGAACAAATTAGGTTGAGTTCCTGTAGCACTTTACTACTCATATGCCAGAATTTTTTAAAGTAACAAACATTATACCTCATGTAGTAATTATTCATACAAAAGTATTAGCTAACACTTAGTTTCATACAAAACTCACTAGACTAAGAAACAGAAAGTTATTTTTAAATGAATTCAACCAACATAAATGCCAATGACACAACTGTAGTGATACAAATCTATGGGGAAAGAGAGAAGAATAATGGTAGCAATGATAATAGTTCATATATCTGAGTGCTACCTAACTGTTAAGCACTGTAATAAGCATTTTGGCTGCATCATTTAATGACCAAAAACAACTTAAGAATGATTTAATCATGCATTCTTAGAAAAATAAAATTAATGAACTTTAAAAATTCCAAACTTAACCCGAATTATAAATGGTGGAACCAGATTTTCATCATCAATGAACCAAGTCCAGAATTTGCATTCTTAACCACTTCAGCTCATTGTCTGCAGTTGTGTTCTATCATTGTTTTTCATGTGTTAACAGATAATTACCATGATAACACTGGTCATCAATAAAATGACAACTAATAGTAAATAACTGTAGCACTATAGTCATTGCTATTCTAGTAACAATGGTATAATTAGGACCTTGCCTAAGTACAGAAAATTGAAAAATCCAGTATTAACTTTAACAAATACAAACTTCATGGAAGTTTTTAAAATGCAATTTCACAAATATCTAGAAAATAATGTTTCTATTTGAAGTAACTATAACAAAATATCCACTTTTACTTTCAGTCATCTGAAGTTATTTTTCATAGGTTTGATATGGAAGAATGAATAAAGATATTCATATTGTACCTTGGCCGTCTGGAAACATAATTTAGGATATCAGGAAAAGTTCCTTTCCATTAGTGAAAAATACTAATCGGTGGATAAAATTTCTAGTTTATCCATTCAGCTCATCTTCTTGCTTATATTAGCCAAACTGACTTTGGCAAAGAAAGCTATAGACACAAATATTAGATTAGTTCTCTCGCTCTAGTTGAGAAAATCTTGCATTGACTGAAATTGTTCTGGTAATACACAGGAAGGGACAAGCCATTTAGTCAGCCAGATTTTTCCAACTACAATTATTCCCTAGAGTAAAAAGCAGGCACTCTGCAAAATCCATTCACTTTTCTAGACAGACCCTCGTAGGAAGTTTTCAAGAACTGCTCCAATGTGCTAACTGGCGCCCCAGTGGCTCTAAAAATGCACGTACTTAATAAAGTACCCAACTCATTTTTCAGAAGTAGCTTATACTTTAGGGGAAGCATCTAATTTAATATTTTAAAATGAGTTTCTTTCATTAGTTCTTTAGTTGTTCTAACTATAAAATGATCTAGGCTAGTGTAGAGCATCCTAAGACAATAATGTAAAGAACCCTAAAATGTTTTCCACAATGAACTAATTCTCAGACTATGAAACACTGAAACATTGTCACTTAGTGCTAGACACCTTGAAACAGAATGCTATGGAAACTATGCATTTATTGTGGGAAAGGAGAGCGCACAATTAACTTGTAATCCAGTGGCTAACAAAATGAAAGGGCCTCAGCCACAGATTCAATGACATTTTTAATGTATTCTTATTGAAGTACAAACATTTTCTGGTTTATGTTTAAGTAAGTCTCATCTTATTTCCAGCAGGAGGACAGACATTTCAACATTATATGGATGTCCATGATAAATTTTCACTAATAGGGAAATATTACAACAGGCAAATATTAGTGCCTAATGTGCTCTCAACTATCTTAACATCTTAATAGTAACATTCAGGCATTTCATTCCATTACAAATTCTTTTTTTTTTTTTTTAGTTTATTTTTGTTTTATTACATCCATCCCTTTTTCCTTCCCTCTTTCCCCCCTTCCCCATGAATTCTCTTGTGTCCTCTCCTCAAAATCTGTATTGCTTACTTGACTTTCTGACATTTAAGACTCTCTTATTGGTTCTTTCTTTATTTCCCTTTTCTACCAATCAATTTTCTTCTGTCTTTAACTGAATGTCAGTACAAAATCATTTTTTTCTCCTCAGTCATTACTTCAGTAAAATGAATTAACTACTATGAGCTATGCATATATGTTATGGAGGTCTACGCTTTTTATTTCCTCCATATTTTTAAAGAAGATCGTTGAAAAGGCAGTACAACTAATTCTATATGAATGAGTCTTTACCACAATTGTGTCTACTGAATAATTCAAATTTGATGTGTAATCCACATTAAAATGGACATAAATAATTAAAATTTCTTGTCCCAAAGACTCTCCAGAGCAAACTGTCCTTGGGTCAGATGACATCACTGCAGTAGGCTATTTTAGGTTAGCACCTCAGGAGTAGTCTAGTCCTAGGTGTCTCTGATGTAAAATGATGATAAATATTATAATATCAAATTTAATGGTGCTTTGTTTCTTAAAATGCTTTTATAGATATCATCTCTTGTTCATAAAACTATGAAGTAGAAGTAAGTGATTCAGAGACAGAAAAAATAAAATCCTAAGTAGTATAAGCCATCTTTTATACAAAGAAACAAAGACCAAAAAGGAATAAATGACTTACTCAAAACCCAGTTAGTGTTATGGCCTAGACCCCATTTCTTGTCAAATAGTGTTAATAAGATGTTACTGTGTGATTTATACAATCCATTTAGATATAATAGAACAGGGATTATGAAAAATACTAGTCAAGTTCTCACATCAGCAGAGTAGGTAGGAGGTGGAGAGGATATATGGTACTGTGGTTTTAAGTCTCTGAAGAAGGAGGGAGTAGGTGCACCATGGGTGAGTAGTAATATGGTTAAAAAGAAAAATCATGTGCTTCTGCTTAACTTCTTTTTCTTTGTTTCTGTAACATCTTTTCATTACAGTCTTCATTAGTCTGACCTAAATTATCATAAAGAAATGAAAGGAAACGATTTTTAAGAGTGTGTTCTGCCCCCTTCTCCATTTCAGCATTATTCATAGTAACCAAGATATGGAAATAACCTAAATGTCCATCAATGGATGAATGGAAAAAGAAAATATGGTATATATTTCAGCCTGCAAAGAAAGAAATCTTGCCATTTGCAACAACATGGATGGAATTGGAGGGTATCATATTAAGAGAAATAAGCAAGGCACAGAAAGCAAATACTGCATGCTTTCACTTACAGATGAAATCTAAAGGAGTCAAACACGTAGGGGAACAGTAGAATGGTGGTTGTCCGGGGCCTACAGGAAGAGGAAAGCAGGGAGGCATTGGTTAAATGGTACAAAATTTCAACATTCAACATAAGTAAGTTCTGGAAACTTATTATTTAAAAAAAAAAAGTGTGTGCCATTGCCCCCCGCTGCTCACCCTTGCTACACTTCTCCCTTCTCAACTTCTCAATGGTTTTATAGCCTTTTTTTTTCAATGTATGGTTGTGTTTCACCTCCCTCCAGCCACAGACCTGACTGGAGACCTGGTTTGCAACCTGGTTATGTGCCCTGGCTGGGTTCGCAGGCCAGCACCTTATCCACTGTGCTACCAGCCAGGGCCTTGGTTTTATAGTCTTAAAGGATCTTTTCCTGGTTTGTTTTTGGTTAGGTCACACAACAGAATCAACAGGGGAATTAGGGAGTCTATGGGACTTAATAACTCTTGAAAGGTCTGTCAAAATACTAAATTCTGCATATGCATTTGAACATTTTACAACATGCTACTTAAACTGTCATCTGTTATCAGGAATCTGCAAACATTTAAAGCTTTGCAGATCATATGGTCCTTGTTGCCACTACTTAACTCCGCCATCATAGGACAAAAGCAGCTATAGACAACGTGTAAAGAATGAGCGCAGCTGTGTTTCAGTATCATTTTCTCTACAAAACAGGTGGCAGTGTGAATTTGGCTTACAGACCATGATTTGCTGACTCCTGATGTGTATAAAGACAATGCCAACCACAGTACATTTTCCTCTACCAGGACAACCTATAGGTTTTTAAAAAATAGGTTAATATTTGAAAACCTTCCTCATGCTTGAAGAAGATCTAGACTCCTCCTCTGTTAATTTATTAGTGATTTCTGGCTTCAGAGGGGAGGTGTCTGCCTATGATCTGTCAGGGGAAGGAAGTCCCCTGTGTTTGTACATGGCTATGACTTCTGATGGAGTCAGCCTTAACTAGAGAACACTAGCTCCAGAAAGAATTGACTCAGCAACCCTGAATTGGCTGATGCCACCCTTATGTAACACTTTGGTATAGAGCCTCCTTCGTTCCAATGTGTATATAAGACTGTCCCTGCTGTAAGTTATGAGGTTTGGGGGAGTGGCTGTGTGTGTGGAAACACCCTGCGTGGAAGCGTCACCACTCCCCACCTCCCAGCCACTGCTGTGTGGGATAGTGGCTATGTGGACGCACTGTGAATGGAAGCATCAGTATTGTTCACAGCCCAGCCACTGATAAAGCAGGAGTGTGTGTGTCTGCGCGGGTGTGTGTGTGTGTAAGCACCAGCACTCTCCACAGCCACTGCCCTGCCACTGAAATAAAACATTCAACCTCCCATCAGCTACACACAACTTCTTCTTTGCCACCAGACCAGAGCCTTCCCTGCCATCATCATTTGGTGGTCTTCAACCTGACACCATCTGTGTAAGTGGAAGAGTCGATTATCATTTACTTTATTAAAAATTCTTAGTTTTAAAATTTCTACATAGTAGTTTTTTACTCAGTCTAGACTTTCACATGCTAATGTACACAAAAGAATTCCTCACACCCTTTCATCAAGCCTGGCCACCAAATTACCTTTATAACATACAATAGACAATTTAATTTCCCTCCCTTTCACTTCTCCACTTGCTTTTTATAGGCATCTTTCCAGTTCAGTAGCATGCTATGCCTAAACTACGTATCAGTAATTCTGGCCAAAATATTACTTTAGAGTTTCTGCTTCCAGCACATAAAATTATCAATTGAGTAATGAGGCTCTTTCAATAAATTCTGTATTTGCTGAATTTACAGTTCTATAAATAAAGTGCTCAATCACTTCCCCCAAACTACACTAAAAACCATTGGCATTCCCAGAGTTCCCAGATAGGAAAGAAGCAAGATGGTCAGCGCGGCACATCAGTCACTCTGTGTAGGTTTTCAGCTGGGTAAACTGATTTCACTAATCCTGAGACTTACCTCAAACAATTCCCATGGGATTCATCCTTCATAATGTATATGCTGACTAAGGACAATGAAATAGAAAACCTAAATATTTGAAATTATAGTAGCTTGTGTCATCCTTCTATTTTAGATCACTATAGAAAAAATACAATCTAACGAAACATTTTATACTTTTACTCAAGTGAAATTGTCAGCAAGGTAGAAAATAAACAAGTGCAGTGATTTTTCACCAGCTAATAATGAATTCTGTGATTCATAACCTGATAACAGATATCAATATTTCTACATTAATACAAATTCGCAGACCAACAAAAATCATCTATTGCTACTTCATAACAACCTCCCAACATTATTTTTAATGAATGTATTTTCATAAATCTAATTTTAAATGGCACAAAATGTTAACAAAATTAGTTTCATATTAAAATACATGTAACAATGAATAAAAGACAATAGCCAAAAATGTAACTATTTATCCTTTGTACCTATGAAATTATACTTTCGTGGCTGCAAGTGTCTTTGTGCTTCCTTCTGTGGCTTGTTTATGTGCTTTTGCAACCTGAATCTGAAGCTAAGTCACATGGATTGAGACTATATTTCATCCTATTTCTCAACTTTCTTATGCCCTTACTCTCTATATATTATGTCATAATAAGATTTAAGAGTAGAAGGTTAGACATTCAAAAAATGTATATTTTATTTTAACTTTCAAATATTTTGTTTTAAAAATTAATTTAAAACAACTTAAATAGCTTGCTTCTTTATTTCTTTACATGTTCTTCATTCATCATATTAAGCAATTTGAAGATTCTGAGTTGCCTTATAGATAAGAAAAATAAATATATGAACAAAGAGCCATAGTTAATTCATATAAATATTGAAGGTTGAAATGAGAGGTAAATTAAAGAAATTATATCTAAGATTCTCAACGTATACAAGTTATTGAGGTCTCAGAATATGACTCCCAGCTTTTCTGAAGTCAAAACAGAAACATGATTTTCAAAGTTCTTCAGGAAAATATACTATTTTTCAAGGAATGCTAATAAATTGTGCAATTTCATGGTGATGATTATAGCAGTAATAACTACAGAACACTGTTATGTACCAGTGACTGTTTTGCATACCTTATACGCATTAACTCATTTATCTTTTTATTTTTTAAAAAGATTTTATTTATTATTTCCAGAGAGAGAGAGAGAGAGAGAGAGAGGCAGAGAGAGAGAGAGAGAGGCAGAGAGAGAGAGAGAAACATCAATGTATGGTTGCCTTTCACCTGCCTCCAGCTAGGGACCTGGCTGGAGACCTGGCTTGCAACCTGGTTATGTGCCCTGGCTGGGAATCAAACCAGTGACCTTTGGGTTCACAGGCCGACGCCTTATCCACTGTGCTACCAGCCAGGGCGCATTAACTCATGTAATTTACATTAACTCCAGAAAGTCATTATTTCTCCATTTGATTGGTGATAAAACTGAAGACTGAAAAACAGAAAGGTTTAGTTATTTACTCAAGATCCCTTGCTGGTAATGGGTTGAGCTGAGATTATGAACTAAAACAATCAACATCTAACAATGTTATACCACATTAACAATATTATGCTGCATCTCTCATCACTTTAATCTGAAATGATTGCTTCAGGTCTTACACAGAAGACTGAGGGATATACTAAAAGGTATTTATCTAGTAACAAATGCATAAGGCAATGTTAATCAAGTGCTTCTTAAATCCTACCTCTGGTCAAGGGACAACATATCAGCAAAAGTTGAAGGGGCCATACAGAAGCTTAAGTGGGGCTAGAATGAGAAAAAAGACTTGAAGTTCTTCAAACTGTTGTTTCTGTAACTATGTGATCCTCATGGGTAATCTTAACTCAGATACTTAATTGTATTTAGCCAACTTTGTAACTAACAAGTCACCTATTAAAGTGATATAAAAGGCATTTTTAAGTATATTAAAAAATTGCAAACCACGATTGGTCAAAGAACATTTACATTGTTTCCATGTTTTGGCTATTACGAATAATGCCACATTGAACTTCAGGTCCATATACCTTTATGAATAGTATTTTGAATTGCTTTGGTAGACACCCAGAAGGGGAATTGCTGGACCATATGTTAGCTCTATACTGTTTTTGATAGCAGCTATACCAACTTACATTTCCACCAGCAGTATACAAGGGTTCCTCTTTCTTCCCATCCTCTCCAACACTTGTTATATCTTACCTTATTGATAATAGCCATTCTACAAAGGAATACTCATCCATAAAAATGATGAAATATCACCATTTACAACAACATAGACCTTTAGAGTACTATGCTACATGAATTAAGTCAGATGGAAAAGGACAAGGACAGTGAGTTTACTCATATGTGGGCTATAAAACAAAAAATAAGCAACAAAAAACAAACTCACAGATACAGTCAACAGTTTGGTGGTTACTATGGGGGAGGATGAATAAGGTAAAGGAGGTCAAATAGATGGTGACAGAAGACTAGACTTTGGTGGTGAGCACACAATGCATTATAATATATCTAAACCTCATATACTATTATTAATGTTACTTTAATTAATTTAGTTTTAAAAATTCCATGGGTTTTGCTTAAAGACCAACAATTGTGTTCTTGTCACAAATTCAGGCATTTTGAAAACTCAAACTAAAAAATAACCTGATGCTCCACTCCATTTAAGTAATGTAAATAAAGCTTGAGACAAAAGAAGGAAAGACTGCAACATATAGCAGATGGCATAGGTGTTATTGGGTTGACCAAAATGTTTACTTAGTTTTTTCCACGTAATGACTCTAGTAGTGCTTAGTTGTCTTTAACTTCATTTGGTATACTTTTGTTAGATTGCATCATGACAGCTGTCTTATCTGTGTACATTAAAAAGTTATCAGATAGGGGCTAAAAATGGCAGCAGAGTAGTAGCAAGGAGCTCCGTCTACTTGCTGCCATTCTGGAGCAAATTGGTGTGGAAAAAAAAAAAGAACACGGGTAAGTGAAAGTGGCTGTGAATTGGTGCAAAGAGAGCTGGAATACTGGACTGCATGAGAGCAGGCAAAACCTGTGGCCAGTGCTTTCTAAGCACAGTTGCCAGGGCTACCCAGCCCAGTGCTTCTAGCTGCTTTGTGTAGAGACCACTTATGATCACCTCATTAACTGGGAACTACTGGGGCAAAGAATGAAGCTAGGATGGTACAGTCCCTGGAAAACTGTGCTCCCAGCACAGGCACACTTTCCATCAACATCTGAGAAGGATTAAGTGAAAAGGCTTGGAGGAAAAGATCGGAGGCATGGGAAGACAAAAGACCAACCCCAACTGTAAGAAACTGTGTAAATTTTGAAAAGGGAGAAACCAGGGAGAAAGGTGCCTCCAGAGACCCAAGAGGCAGAGGGGGGCCACACAGAGACTCTTTTGGAAATAGAGCAGAGGAATGACCCAAGACTTGGCAGGGAAACTGGGTGCACAGGTCTATGTTCTGACACAGTGGCTCTGCTAAGAGAGACTTTTTTGGGAAGGCATGCAGGATTGCGTTCGAACCCACCTGCCCTGGGCTCTGGTGGAGAGAGGGTGGATAAACTAGAGATGCCTGGGGAGAGTGTGGACCACTGGTGTCAGTGAGAGAAAGCTGGGTGAGTATCTGACAGAACCCCGGTGCTGACTCATTCCCCACGCTGCTGGAGCAATCCTTCAAGAAGACCGATCCCACCGAGTGGCATCAGCCTGAGAGGAAGCAATAGCCCCACCCACAGGAATTATTCAGCCCTGCCCCCAAGGCACTTAAACTTGACCACAGATTACAGAATGACTTGATCAATGAAAGGAGACAGACACAGGCAGAAGAATGCTGCTAGTCTAGGTCCGGACTGGGACATAATGTGACATCACTAGGAAAAGAACCAGAAACAAAGGGGTAAAACCCAAATACTATGGAGACAAATTCCACCTAGGTCTTCCAAATAAGTTATTAGTCTACTGCGTATCCTTTTTTTTTTTTTTTTTTTTTTAAATTTTATTGTTGTTGTATTACATCCATCCCCTTTTTGCTACCCTCTGTCCCCCTCCCCACCCATCCATTCCCCCCAAAGTCAATCCCACCTGTTGTCCACGTCCATGGTTCCTTTATACTAGGTTCTTGTCTAAGCTGCTCCCCTTCTTTGCCTCTACCTCCCCCCTCCCCCCAACCCCGTTCCCCCTGACCACTGAAGGCCTATTCCTTGTATTCATATACTTGGTTCTGTTTGCTTGTTGTTAGTTTTGCTCATTATTGTCCCATAATGGGTGAGATCATATGATATTTGTCCTTCACTGACTGGCTTATTTCGCTAATCATAATACTCTCCAGTTCCATCCATGAAAAATATGGAACGCTTCACGAATTTGCGTGTCATCCTTGCGCAGGGGCCATGCTAATCTTCTCTGTATCGTTCCAATTTTAGTATATGTGCTGCCGAAGCGAGCACTACTGCATATCCTTTTAACATTCATTTCTCATCCTCCCAGTTAGTGCATTTTAAGTAACTAGTTTTTATATTGGTCTATTTCAAATATCATATTTTGCTCCTTAAAAAATTCCATCTTCTCTCCTGCTGTGAGTTGTTTCCAATCCCTATTCTTACTATTTTGCCCCTCTCTATCTTCTCAAAATGACTTTTCTTGTCATTAATCACCACACATTCTTTTCCCTGTTCATAAAACACACTTGTTCTCTGTCCACTTTGATCAACCTGTGCCTATTGAGTGTGGATAGGGAGCATTTTTGCAATCTTATTCATAGATCTTCACTATTCTGGTATTTCAAGTCTCAAATCTTATAGTCCCCCTCTCCTAGTCCATTTGCACATTCCTCCCGCCCTTTCCTTCTTTCATTTTAATTTTGAACTTTTCCCTGTCTTAGCCTGGGTCTTATTCCTTACTCTCAGAAATCCTCCTCCATCATCTCAAAACCACTTCCCTTTCCATCAGACAACTCCAATACAAGAATAATACATTTTTTTAAAGTTATCAAAATTGATGAATTTTTGTGCCATCATTTTAATATTGAAGATGGAAGAAAATATGCAACATGCATATTATGGTTTATTATATAAACAGGAAAAAATGCAACTGAAACAAAAGAAGAAGATTTGTGCAGTGTATGTGTCAGAATCTGTTTGTGAAGTTTCTTGGTACTGCTGACATTTTTGCCAAATACTTATTTGCTCTTTGCTGTGGAGCTGTATTATGCATTGTAAGATGCTTAGCACCACCCGTGGCCTTTACACACTAAAGCCAATAGTAGGAGATAGCCAACATACTTATAATATCCAAATCAATAAAGTTATTGGTGAAAATGAAAAATGTGCCTTTTATTTTACAGAAAAATCAGAGTTTTTGGTCAACTCAATACTAAGATTAAAATGATATACAGGGACAACTAAGGGTTTAGACTCCAAGCTATGTTTTTCAGTGTTTATGGTGAAGAAAGTATACCAATACTTCAGGGGATGGCAGCCACATATGTGACATATATTACATCTGCAAAGAAATGAGTTTTATATTTCTTAGGAGAGAGTAGACATTTGGCTTTGAGTAGACATTTACCTTATGAAATATTTCTGTTATCTTTATGTCCAATTAGTTCATGGTGTCATGATGAAGAAGGTGACCATGGGTGATTTAGCAGAACCTCCTCTTCTGGTCTTCTCTCTTGCTGATCCTCTTACTCTTGATATGGGTTATATTTTATGTAGTGAAGTTGGATAGTTCAGCCCAGGCCTGTCACTTACTTTGCTTACTGAGGAGCAGAAAGTGTGCCATTCTCATCCCCATTACTCCTATTGATTGCTGGGTGCAATACCTTGACCATGATAGGTGCTTGGGAAATGTCAGTGGTACGGAATTAAAAGTTAAACATTTTCAATTATTTCTAGGATACAAATAATTGTCAATACAAAAAGAAAACTTTTTGAAGATCTAATAATGCTTTCAAGCATTAATTACAAGTGTCTCTGTAGTCCTTTAAGAATTAAAAAAGCTCAATCACTACTAAACAGCTCAAATATAATTTAATAAAAGAAGTTACGAAGTTAAGGAAGAGTGGTCAGTTGGGAGATTTTTCATTGGATTTGTTGAGATGATAAAAATCCTGAGACAGAAGTTGCAAATTCAGCAACCTAGATAAAGGGAACAATGAACTTACAGAAGAGCTCGTATGTGATGGCTAAAGCCATATGTTTAATGGTCATATGTTTTGCTGAATATTCCCATTCACGGTTTAATGGAAGATCCATATAAAATTCCACATATATCTGAGTGCCTAAGGTAAAACACTGAAATGTCTAACATGTTCAAAATGATTTAGAAACTCATCTTCCTTGCAAAGAAATGTAGCATGGCATCTAGAGTGCAGGAGCTAATAAACCAAATTATGGGGCAAAAGGTCAAACATAAATATACCACATAGTACTGGTACAGGTAAATGTAAAAAATAGTTACTTTTTAAATAAATAACATATGCAAAAATCTCAATCCTTTTTACATCATAATCCCCATTCCAGAAATAACGATTGTACTATCAAATGAGTCTACAAAGAATCCCTGCTTTGTCAGTTTACATTAAGTATAGGCTTGGCTCCAAAAGGAAAAAAAAAGGTCAAGCTCTAGACTGTGGTTTTGTTAATGGGCAGGCCTCATTAAGTCTAGAGTTGGAAAGGAAGAAAATCAAGAACCCAAACTCCACATGGAAACAATATTCATCATTAGTAGGCAGATGTTAGATCCATTACTTGGCTGAAGAAGGCCAGAGGGAGACTGGTCTTGGAAGAGTTTACAGAAAAAGGATATAAAAAGGCTGGACCTATGAGAAATGGCTTATCTCCAGCCCTGGCTGGTAGCTCAGTGGATCAGTGACGGCGAACTCAATGGTCACTGGTTCGATTCCCCAGCCAGGGAACATAACCAGGTTTCAAGCCAGGTCTCCAGCCAGGTCCATAGCTGGAGGCAGGTGAAAGGCAACTATACGTTGATGTTTCTCTCCCTTTCTTACTACCTCCCTGCCCTTCTCTCCAAAAATAATGAATAAAAAAACCTTAAAAAAAAAGAAATGAACTATCTTTCCTTAAGAAAAGAAGAACAATATGAATTATGGCACAGAAATGATTATGAACAATAAGAATTAGTGAAGCTAGTGAGCAGCGAGGAGACTGGGCTAATTTGCATAAAGAATGCATTGTGGGGAGGAAAAAATACAGTTGCAATAGGCAATCTATTAATATAGTAAGCTTTATAGTAAGACAGAGGAATTCAAATTCAGTTTAATATAAGCAGGAGACAATTAAAATTTTAGACAGAAGGCCTGGCTGGTGGCTCAGTGGATAGACACTGGCCTGCAAACCCAAAGATCACTGGTACAGTCCCCAATCAGGACACAAAACCAGGTTGCAAGCCATGTCTCCAGCCAGGTCCATTGATGGAAGAAGGTGAAAGGCAACCATAGATTGACATTTCTCTCCCTCTCTGCCTCCCTCCCTTCCCCTCTCTTTAAATATAAATAAGCCCTGGCTGGTAGCACAGTGGATAAGGCACCGGCCTGCGAACCCAACAGTTGCTAGTTCAATTCCCTAGCCAAGGCACATGACCAGGTTGCACGCCAGGTCTCCAGCCACGTCTGTGATTGGATGCAGATGAAAGGCAACCATACATTGATGTCTCTCTCCTCTGCCTCTCTCCCTTCCTCTCTCTCTGGAAATAATAAATATACAATCTTTAAAATAAATAAATATAAATAAAATCTTTTAAAAATAAAAAATAAAAATAAAATTTTAGGAAGAGGCATGAGATTAGGAACTATGTTTTTTGTTGTTGATTTTTTGGTGTGTGTGGTTTTTTTGTTTTTTTTGCAGATTAGCCTAGTTATGTGAATTAAAGGAGAAGAAATGAGAGTTATTGCAGAAGCTCTTTTTGAAACACTGGCTTATGTGCAGTTACTGAGTATGGCCCCTACTAGACTATATGTATACTGCACATGAATAGAGACTATTTGAAACAATTTTCTCATCCAACAGCAGCACAATGTTTTCCTTTGTTCAAAGCAAACTCTAGATTGATTATTACAGAAGGGAGAAAGGAAAGAAGCAGTTTAACAAAGGCCAAGAGCTATCATTTCAGTATGAAATAATGCAGTGGAGACAGGACACCAAGGGTCTGAGCCATATCTTTCTTCTAATGTATTTTCTTTTTTTACATTTTTATTGTATTTTCCCATTACCATTTAACTCCCTTATACCTCCCCCATAATTCCTCACAATCACTACACTGCTGTCATGCCCATGAGACCTCTTCTCTTTTTGTTCATTCTTCTAATATATTTTCAAGAATCCACACCTCATTAGAGTTGTATATGCAACTGTAATTTAGGTAAATCCTAGTAGAAAAAAATCTAACAGCCTAAAATATGATTTTGACTAATTAACTCACATCATCAATGATATAAACTAATACCTAGAAGTCCAAAATTACCAAAAAACATAAAGAACATTCAGGCAATCAGTAAAGCAATGAACTCATCACTGCAACTATGTGAGTGCCTCTGTGTCTCAGTTCTAACATACGTAAAATGAGAAAAATATGGATGAATTATTCTGATTGACCTGAAGTCCTAAATCATAATTTTATTACAAATTAAGAAAATTAATGTTTATATTTTGTTTGCTTTCTAGTTTTTTGAAATAATATTTCCTGGTTGTCAACATGGAACACATTTGCAAATAAAGGTTTTAAACAAATTAACATAAAGCACATAACTTTTCCAGAAGATAGTGTCTACCATGAAGTAGCAAATATTAGGATTAAATCAATGTTGTATATAGCATATTTACAATTTTATAAGGAGAGAACCTAGGCATAAGGAGGTCAAGTGTCTTGCTCATTGACAGTAATTAAATCAGCTAGTCCCTAGTCAAGTGTTCTTTTATATGCTTACCATAGGACAAGGTTTTTTATTTTTATTTTTTTTATTTCATTATTTTTAGAAGGAGGGGAAGGGAGAGAGGCAGAGAGGGGGAGAGACATCAATGTATGGTTGCTTTTCACCTGCCTCCAGCCACAGACCTGACTGGAGACCTGGTTTGCAACCTTGTTATGTGCCCTGGCTGGGGAATCGAACCTGTGACCTTTGGGTTTGCAGGCCGGCACCAGGACAAGGTTCTCCTTATCCTCATGCATAAGAGTGACCTGTTCATGAATAGTGGGTCATTTTTTCATTCTGGCAAGTTTCTTTCAAGAGAATAATGGAATTCAATTAGTTTGATCAATATGTAACTCATGGTAAGTTTGTACAGTTGGCCTCACAATTAAAATACCTGTAAATAAGAGCCAAGTGATTAAAGTGTTTTCAGTTATAATTTCTTGAAGTTAGGCTCATAACTACACATTGTCTCCTTATATACTGGCTTTTTATAGGTATTGTGGTGGATTTTTCATTACAACATCAATGTGATTAAGCAATTAGACATATTCTCAACAAAGTTAAATTACTCTCTTCTATATGGGTCAAACAGCACTCTCCCCATTGTGATATAGTGGTACTTATCAAAGGGCCTCTTTACTCTCTCTGCGTATCCCCTCTTCCTAACTTCAGTTCCAAAGATAGGCTTATTTTTCTTTATATTCACAATATCTAGCATGTTACCTGGTACTTAGTAGGCACACACTATACATTTTGGAATAAGTGAACCCAAACAATTAGTGAACCAATGAAGGTCAAACTCCTGCCTTTGGGCCAAAAAGTATTTTGTATTTTAGTGGCTACATGGCATTCAAATAATATCCTTGTTGGTTCACTAATTACATATCCAACAGCCTGAGTTTTCCTAATGACCAGGACAGAATTGGTCATATTTATATGACCAAAGTGAAAGAAACAGTTCTGGTTAATGAAATTATCTAAGTTCTGAAAATATGAAAATAAGTTAGATAATATGCAAAAAAAAAAGCCTCCCTCTTTTATTCTCAAAAAGAAAAAAAAAAAAAAGAAAAAAACCAGAAAGCTGCAATTTATTTGGAAAGATAAAGGAAAAGACATTTATGATAATACAAATGTCTAATAACCTGAGGAAACAAGATACTGTATACTCTTTTAATATTTTTTATTGTTTTTCTATTACAGTTGTTCCATTTTTTCCCACATTGCTCTCCACTGCCCTGCCCAATCCACACTTCCACAATCAATCCCCACCCTGTTGTTCATACCCATGAGTCATTTATATGTGTTTCTTAACTGAACCCTTTTCCTTCTCTCCCGATTTTATCCCCATCCCCTCTGGTCACTGTCAGCCTGCTCCTTGTTTTCATGCCTCTGATTCTAATTTGCTCTTTTGTTTGTTTTGTTCATTAGTGTCCTGTATTAGGTGAAATCAAATGGTATTTGTCTTTCTCCACTTGGCTTATTTCATTAAGCATAATACTCTCCAGTTCCATCCATGCAGTTGCAAAAGGCAGGAGTTCTTTCTTTCTATTGTGTAGTATTCCATTGTGTAAATGTACCATAGTTTTTGATCCACTCATCCAATGATGGGCATTTAGGCTGTTTCCAGAATTTGGCTATTGTAAATAATGCTTTTAATATTTTTTAAAATGTATTTTCTAGCAATTGCACTAATGAGTATCTGCTAAAAATATCTTTCCACTTGAGAAATTACACAAAAAATATAAATGAATATTAGTCATTTTTTCAGTTACCACTGTTTTATTTAAAAGATCTTATTGAAATTAATCTTTAATGTGTCTAAAACCAAGTCTAATGGTTACAAAATAATGTTTATATAGCATTAAAATATATTTAAAGTATTTTTGTTAACTCAGTATTAGAAGGCTTATTCTAGATATTCAAATCAACATGCACTTTCATTTATTTTTATCTAATAATACTATTTGAGTAATTTTTCATTTAAAATCCACTAGCACATATAAAACTTCAACATTTTTGACAATCAGCCCCAGCTGGTGGCACAATGGATAAAGTGCCAGCCTGAGAACCCAAAGGTTCTGTATTTGATTCCTCAGACAGGGCACATAACATAACCAGGTTTCCAGCTAGGTCTGTAGCTGGAGGCAGGTGAAAGACAACCATACATTGACATCTCTTCACTTTCTGACTCTCTCCCTTCCTTTTTCTCTAAAACTAATAAATATATATTTTTTTAATTTGACAATCAAAAAATATTCAACCTGAATGCAAGTAACACCTGAAATTTTTGAAATTTTTGTTAACTAAGGTCATAGATTAAAAACTTTCAAATGTTTAGGTATGAAATTATACAGTTTAATATATTCCCTATAGAACTTTTTTTTTTTTTTTTTTGGCTAAATAATAACACCTTCTTGTGCCCAGAGAAATAAAAACATTCCCTTCTTTTTCCTTCCATTACAGATGTAGGCCCTCCTTCCACCCACTAACAATACAACCCTCACCTGCTCTGCTTCAAGGAAAGCAAAAATTCCTAACCAAGCTCTTTAATTCTGGTATCAACAAACCCCTTTAAACCACCCTCCAAAGTTTGATATGATTTTCTGCACAGATCTGATCTATAAGTTTTCAGTGTTTCCTCACTGTCTACCAGAAACCCACTCTTTTTGCATCTTTCAGTGACATATGTTATTTCTTAGAATGTTGTTATGCATCTATTATAGGATTACTGACATGGTATAATAGCTACCTATATTCACAGCACCTAGTCAAGATAAAACTTTAAGAAAAGGGATTATGTTCAATTTATCCCATTTCTAGAATAGGGTACACAATAAATACTCAAAAAAGTTTGTTAGAATAAATGCTGCATGTAGATAAATGGCTAAATACAGATCTAATAACATTACCTCCCATTCCAGTTACGGCAAGTTTGACTACAGTTGTGACAACAGTCTTTCCTATGTATTTTTAAATACATTTCATTAATAGATACTAACAGATCATCACTTTAACAAGAAAGTTACCTTTAGAGACAAGTTCAACTTCCGAAAATGATCTACTTTAACAAATTGATTCTTGATGAAAGTAGGAATGAAACCAGAGAAAAAGAGGGAAGGGTTAGTGTAATTGAAGTGTGCTTCCTGCATTATTTCATAATGCCTAACCCATTGAGATACATATGCTAATCATTTTCCAACCATGGTTGTGGAAATTTGCTGAGCAGTAAATCCACTTGGAGGAAATGTGTGGTTCAATCTGGAAGACTCAGTTTAACTTTACTGTAAATCTTACTTCTATCACTGTGTTGTTGCCTTAGGTTGTATTAAACCTGTCCAGCGGCAAATGGATGACCCCCTCCCTTGTTGAAGCCATGTGTTGGCTCATATTGTTCACCAAGAAGAGAACTCTTTTATTAAAAGAATACCAATTATAGCTCCCTGATGCTTCATTCATAGTAGAGATACTAACAGATGAGAAATTGTTTCCTTCACAGATTGCATCTGTTTTTCAAACATTTGTGTGGTTCCAGCCTAAAGAAAAGAAGAAAGAAAAAACAAACCAACACAACAAAAATAAAAGGTAAACTGAAAATCCCTGATAATTGAAAGTAGGAGCAAAATGAACAATGATGTGAATCTCATAAACATCATAAAGGATCACTTCCAGGTCAGTGCATGTTACAGCTTTCCTTTGTAAATGTTAAAACATTAAAACTCTGGGTCTTTAATGAAATCATAGGTTATTTTTATGTACTACAGTGATAACTCATACTTTAAATATGTGCATGTTTAAATGTCACAAAAGTGAATAAATAAAATCACAAAGAAAATTATGTTTCATTGATTGTTTAATAATAACTAATTTCCCAGACAGTCCCTCCTCTGTATTATCCATAGAATACAACAGATATCTCTC
The DNA here is from genome assembly GCA_004026585.1 of Noctilio leporinus. Taxonomy (NCBI): domain Eukaryota; kingdom Metazoa; phylum Chordata; class Mammalia; order Chiroptera; family Noctilionidae; genus Noctilio; species Noctilio leporinus. Next base: position 46,527 of record PVIW01009800.1, read on the forward strand.
CTATTCTGTCATTAAATTGAAATTTTACTAGCCTGAATTTCTTACAGCTAGGGATTACACTTCCATGTTTGTACCAATGACTACAAGGCTGGTTTCCTATAAATGATCATTTGGTGAAAAATTGATTTTTTTGTTATTTAATTATAATACATTTAAATTTATTTTTATCTTTATTTTATTTTACCATTACCGTTTAGTCCCCTTGTGTACCCTCCCTCCAGCAATCACCACATTATTGTTCATGTCTAGGAATCCTTTTTCCTTGTTGCTCAGTCCCTCCACCTGCTAACCTCATCTCCCACTAACTGTCATCCTGCTCTCTATATATATGAGTCTGTCCCCATTTTCCTCATTAGTTCAACCTGTTCATTAAGATTCCACATATGAGTAAGATCATATGGAATTTGTTTTTTTCTGACTGCCTTAATTCACTTAGCATGATTTTCTTTGGGTCCATCCACACTGTTGCAAAGGGTAAAATTTTCTTCTTTTTATAGGCCAGTAGTATTCTATTGTGTAAATGACCCATAGTTGTTTTATCCACTCATCTACTGATGGACACTTAGGCTGCTGCCATATCTTTTTCTTTCTTTTTTTTTTTTTTTCTTTTATTTTCTTTTCTTTTCTTATTTATTTATTTATTTTAAGTGCCCTGGCTGGGGAATCGAAATAGTGGCCTTTGGGTTTGCAGGCCGGCACCTTATCCACTGTGCCACCAGCCAGGGCCCTTGCTGCCATATCTTGGTGATTGTAAATAACACTGCAATGAACATTGGGTGCTTATATTCTTTCAAATTAGTATTTTGGGTTCCTTTGGATATAATCCCAGAAGTGAGATCACAGGACAAAAGACAGATCCATTATTAATTTCTTGAGGTTATCTCCTTATTCCCTTCCACAGTGGCTGCACCAGTCTGCATTCCCACCAACAGTGCAAAAGGGTTTTCTTTTCTCCACATCCTCACCAGCACTTATTGTTTGTTGATTTATTACTGATGATAGCCATTCTGACAGGTATAACATGGTATCTCATTGTGATTTTAATTTGCATTTCTCTGATGATTAGTGACTTTGAGTGTTTTTTCATGTCTATTGGCCATCTGTATGTCCTCCCTGGAGAGGTGTCTATTCAGGTCCTTTATCCTTTTTAAAATTGCAGTATATGTCGTTTTTGGTGTTGAGTTTTATAAGTCCTTTATAAATTTTAGATATTAACCCCTTATAAGATGTAACATTAGCAAATATGTTCTCCCATTGTGTGGGTTGTCTTTTTAGTTTATTGATGATTTCCTTTGCTGTGCAAAAACTTTTTAATTTGATGTAGTCCCATTTGTTTATATTTTCTTTTATTTCCCTGCCTGGAGAAATATATCAGATAAAAAATTTCTACAAGCAACATCCAAGATTTTGCTGCCTACGTGTTCTTTTAGGATTGTTATAGTTCAGAATCTAACATTTAAGTCTTTGATCCATTTAGTTCAGAAATTTTTCATTCTAGTAATGAAATGATATAATGATTTTAATACAATTAACTTATCTTCCTTTGTTCCTTGATTTTCTTATTCTTTAATCTATTTATATTAAAAACATTAATGTTTTATTATATGTAGAACAATTCTATATATATTTATAGAGAGTGTGATGGCAACCATGCAATTTAAAAAGTAATGAAAAGAAATCTTCCCCCCAATTAGAAATAATTTCTAAGAGTTGAATCTCTGGAATTTACTTTCATTCTATTTTTGTTAATGTTCAATTTTTCTATACCTTTTCTATAATTATTTTTCTATAATTAATATGCCATGCTTTTGTGACCACAGAAAAATCTTTTCTTCAAACATCTCATGATAAGGCGAGGAGGAGGCAAAGAAAGGGAGCAGTTTAATCAAGGAACTAGCATGGAAGAACCATGGACATGGACAACAAGTGGGATTGACTTTGTGGGGGAGTGGGTGGGTGGGGAAGAGGACGGAGGGGATGAAAGAGGGAATGGATGTAATACATCAACAATAGAATTAAATTTTAAAAAATGTCATGATGAGTCTCACTGATCTAATTAATCTAAGCTGTGATAGGCACCTACTCCTACACAAACCACCTGTACTGGTAAGGCTTGGGCCTTAGTTTCCTATAGAATCACATATTTCTTTTCCAGTACAGATATCTGAACAGTACATCTAGAATATATTCTAGCATTTAACAGCAATATATTTAAGCTAAACAATATAACCACAAGACCACAAAACAAGAATAAATTAAGCTCAACGTCACTAGTCATCAGAGAGATGCAAATTAAAACTACATTAAGATATCACCTCACACCTGTCAGAATGGCAATCATCAGCAAATCAACAAACAACAAGTGTTGGCAAGGATGCGGGGCAAAGGGAACCCTCATACACTGTTGGTGGGAATGTAGGCTGGTGCAGCCACTGTGGAAAATAGTATGGGATTTCCTTCAAAAACTAAAAATGGAACTGCCTTTTGATCCAGCAATTCCACTACTTGGACTATACCCAAAGAATCCTGAAACACCAATTCATAAGAACCTATGCACACCTATGTTCATAGTGGCACTATTTACAATAGCCAAGTGCTGGAAACAGCCTAAATGTCCATCAGTGGATGATTGGATCAAAAAAACTTTGGTACATTTACACAATGGAATTCTATATAGCAGAAAGAAAGAAGGAACTTGTACCCTTTGCAACAACATGGATGGAACTGGAGAGTATTATGCTTAGTGAAATAAGCCAGTCAGTGAAGGACAAATATCATATGATCTCACCCATTACGGGACAATAATGAGCAAAA
>PVIW01009801.1:0-49132 GCA_004026585.1 Noctilio leporinus
CAGCCTTTTGGTGTACTGATCAATGCTCCAAACAACTGAGCCACCTAGCCCTGGCCCCTTTAAAGTGTCCTGTTCTTGAACTTGATCTTGGAGATTTCCTACAGGTTCTCACTGGACACTTTCATTTTCCATCTCATTATGACCCCTTTTAAGTTTCAGTCTTCTTGTATTTGAATGATTCACCAGCATCTTAAACCCATTACTTTCAAGAGTTGTGTTTACTTCCTTTCTAATAACCAACCATTTTGAAGATACCACAATATTTTTCCCTTTTTCACTGCCACTCGGGCAATTCTTGACTCTATTCTGTTCAGGACTCAGATACAGGAGGTCCTCATTGCATTAAGGAGAAAGATTCCCATTGCTGGGAATAGCTGGAGGACCAGCCGCCACCATTGTCACCTTTGGGCCCTCAGGTGCTGGAGGTCCCAGCTGCTGGCTCTCGTCTTACCTCCCCAGCCTCTAATTGATGTACCAGTAAAAGATTATTTCAGTTTTTTTAAATCGAATTTCCTTGCCTCCAGTTTCTGCTGCCTTCAAATTAGTTATCCTCTGTTCATACTGTTTTCTAAAACTCTGCATCTTCGTACATTAGAATACAAATTAAGTTCCTCCCCCAGCCTCAAAGCCACAGCAGTTGGACCTTTTCAGGTTGGGGCCTTAAACACCTGTACTCACCTCCTCATCCCCACCTGCTCTGCTGGGGAGGCTGGTTATGTCCTGAGCTGCTCCTGCTCCGGTCTGTTCAGGCTATGTGGTGCCATCTACTCAGAATCTCCATTCTCTCCTGCTCCTCTTAGCCTTAAAGACCCCAAGTGTGGTCCAGGAAGACCCAGAAAATCCTAGAACTAGCTTCTGCCTTTCACTATACTCTTCCTCAAGTGGCCAGTATTTAAGTCTTATTAGTTTTATACTTTTAGCTCTTACGTGGTCCACTTTGAGTTAATTTTTTGTGTGGTGTAAGAAGGGTCTGTTTTTGTTGTTTTGTGTCTAGATATCCAGTTGTTCCAGTACCATCTGTTGAAAAGACTCTTCTTTCACTATTGAATTCTCTTATGTTGTGGCAAGTCAGTTTTCCTAATAAAAGGATTTATTTCTGGACCCTCGGTTCTGTTCCATTGTTCTGCACAAGTACTGTCTGTTTCTTTGCTAGGGCCAGTCTGTCTTAATGACTGTTGCTTTATAGTAAGCTTTGAATTCAACTTTGTTCTTTTTTCAAGATTGAATTTTGGCTGTTCTGGCTACTTTGAATTGCTGTGTAAATTTTAGGATTAGCTTACAGATTTCTGTACAAAAGCCAGCAAAAATTTTGATAAGGATTGTGTTGAATCTGTTTATCAATTTGGGAAATGTTGCCATTTTGTAGGACAGCATTGTCCTACAAGTCATAAACAGGATGTTCTTTTTATTTACATCTTTAGTATCTTTAAACAGTTTTTTTGTGGTTTTCATAGGACAAATTTTGTACTTATTATGTCTAATCTTAAGTGTGGTAAATATAAATTTTTTTCTTCATATTCGGAATATTCATTGCTAGTGCATAGAAATGTAATTGATTTTTGTATATTCAGCTTCATCTTGTACCCTTTGTTGAAATTTTTCTTGTATTAGTTTTTTAGTGGGTCACTTCGGGTTTTCTTTCTATTTTTTAGGGACATTTTAAAACCTTTTTTATTGTGAAGAAAACCATACAGAAAACTGGAGAGAATAATTCGAATGTCCATGTACCACTTAGGTTTAACAGTTATTAATATTTTGCCATATTTGATTTACAAACTGTAACTGAAGTGCTGTGATATAAAATTAGAGACATCATCATGTTTTATCCTGAAGTAGTTCAGTATGCGTCTCTACTGTCTTGACCGGAAGTCCCCTAGGCTTTTCTGTGTGTACAGTCATATCATCTGTAGATACAGGATTTTTAAGTTACAGTATCATTTTAAAATTCGGAATGCAAACATATAAAATTAAACTTCAGAGGGAGTACTTCGTGAGATAACATCAGGGTGCACCTGTGGGGTGTGAACTCATGTTAGCCGGTTCCAGCTGGCTTGCTGCTGCGGTGCGAGAGTTAGGGCTCACTGTGGGTCACTGTGTGTGTGGGGGTGCAGAGATTCACAGCAGCTCTGGGTCACGGGAGAGGACAGTGTGGTGGATATGCACCGTGCCTGCTGTCTGTAACGTACAGGAAATGGGTCTGTTCTTGGTTTCCATCCCTGGGTGGGTCTTCTGGCGTGCTCCCTCCTCACCGCTGGAAGTGTTTACAAATACTTGGTACTAGTTTGGAAAAGCTACGTGTTAATAGAATGATGTGGAAACTTTCCTGTGGTAACTCCATTGTTAATAGATGTAAATGAGTCTCTTAGTAATACCAGGCATGGACGACAGAACTTGACTGGGGCCAGTATCCTCGCCACTGCTTGATGGAAAAGTCTCCATTTGCCTACCTAATAAGAACATTTTTTCTTTAAAGGTATTTAAAAATGATTTTGAATTAATATCTTTCTTTTTCTTCCTTCTAGATTCTTACGGAAATCTGTTAATCCTACTTTTGAGCACTTATGAATAACCACGTATCTTCAAAACCATCCACCATGAAGCTAAAACAGACCATCAACCCCATTCTTTTATATTTCATACATTTTATCATATCACTTTATACTATCATAACATACATTCCATATTATTTCTTGTCTGAGTCAAGACATGAAAAATCAAACCAAATTAAAGCAAAGCCCATAAATTCACAGTCTGGGTCTGCATACAGATCTGTTAACAGTTTGCAAGGCCTGGCCTCAGTGTTGTACCCTGGATGCGACACCCTAGATAAAGTGTTTATGTATGCAAAAAACAAATTTAAGGACAAAAGACTCTTGGGAACCCGAGAAGTTTTAAGTGAGGAAGATGAAGTACAACCAAATGGAAAAATTTTTAAAAAGGTAAGGTGATCTTTCATTACCTTTGAAGGTTCCCTGCATGGACGCACGTTTAGGAGTGGTGGCAGGGGACACGCCTGTCCTGCTGCTCCCGGGACGTGCTGACGGGCAGGGGAACAGGGCAGGAAAGGAATAGACTGTTTTCTTCTCTCTTTTTATACTTTCTGGCCCTGATTTGTCCTGAATTTTCACTAAGACATTGGAGCCACCCACTCCTGGGGCAGGCAGGTCTGCATCTGCACATCCCCCAGGGCTTGTTCTGGGTATGAAAAGCCAAACTCCTGGCAGTTCCGAAAGGACCTGTGTGTGTGAGGTCGCTCTGGGTTTTAGGGTGGGAACTGCTGTTTCTGATTTCAGTATGGTTTCCATGGAAACTTACAATGTCTTGGTTTTTTGGTTATGGCAATTGCCGCAACCAAAATTGATTTTTAAGAATTTCTTCTCACAAACAGAAGCAGCTGCCGTTGCTGATCTGAAACGGGGTAAGCTGTCCTCAGAGGCAGGGCAGCGTGGTGGTGAAGAGCCTGGACTATGTATGGGTTTGAATCTCAGCTCTTTCACTTACTAGCTATGTGACCTATTTCCAAATGTGCCTCAGTTTATTTGTAATAGTCGTTGCTGATGTTGATTAGCCTTTTCTCGATTCAGGCTGTAGTAAGAACTTTACGTATATCAACTTAGTTAAGATTTACAGTGGCTCTGAGTTAGTGGTTTCACCCTTACTTCACTGATGACCGAGTGGGGCCCAGGCGCGGGGAGGCCAGGGAACCTAGGCCAGGGCACTGCAGCCAGCGGGTGGCACAGCCGGACCGAGCTCAGCCGTCTTCTCCATGTGCTTTCATCCCTGCTCTCGCAGTGGGGAGAATGAACCAAATGTGTAACACGTGTGCATGCGTGTGTACCCACACATACAACGTGCTAAGAACAGTTTGTGGCATCTAGTGTAAATGCTCTAGCATTGGTCATATTATTGGGATTTCAGCGGGAAGATTATGAGTGAACGTAGACTAACGTGATGGGGAGTGCAGCACTGTGAGGGACAGTACGGATAGCAACGGCACAGACATACTGTTTTTGAACTTAGATGCATGACTTCGTTATTCCTAGAGGTAAAAATTGAAGATAAAGCTTTTTCAGAGGCACTAAGATGACTTGTGGTTGGTTGGTCAGATTATGGGTATAATACCTGCTTGACAAAGTTCCCTCTTAACCTTCTCTCACCAACTACACCCTGGCTCCAGCTGCTTTTTTAAAAAATCAGCCATGAAGGAGCTCTCAAGTCTTGGAGGAAAGTCCAGGTAATCACACTGGGAATGAATTACTCAGAGCTCTTGTTACTGCAGGACCAGGGGGACGTTGCTTAACTTAATTAGTTTTAATTTTGGCATTTACCCTATAAATTCCATAGTCCTTTTCTTCTATAAACATAGGAAAAGATAAGTTAACGTCAGTAACTCCTGGAAATGACAAACGTTAGTTTAACTCTAGGCAGGAATTGGTAAATATTCCTCACCTTTAAATGCCCACCTCTTATCTTGTTCTATTTGGGGCAGTCCTGGTTTATGCTTGTTGTGCTGACCTTACTGGTTCCCGCTTAGAGCCTCAGAAGTGGTTGGGTAAACTGCGTGGTCACTCCACTTTTAAGGCATTGTCCCTATTTCTTTTCCTTTTGCTGACTTGATTTTGCCTCCCTTAAGTGAAATTTTCCTACTAAATTAACCTAAGATGTAGCTGGAGTTGATAGCACATTTCTAGAAATTGAAGTCATGTGGTTAAGAATATTTGACTATTCTTCTGTAGCCTATAGCAGGTTATAATTTGCAAAACATGTTATCATAATGATAACTGGCTTTTGTCATATTTAGTTGCCCCTTTTTATGGTATATCATCCTTGATTCTGTGTCTGAGAGATGTGAAAGTTAGGAAGGCTATTTGAATTCAAAGGTTGGGTTCTCTTAATTTTAATCTAAGCGTACACCTGTTATAACAAATCATATTATATAGTAGGAAGCTTACCTAACACATTATTGGCATCTTATGGGGCTAGCACTATTTTTTAGTCATTATTCAGTGCTCGTAGCAACCTTTGTTTTCACTGTTTATTCAACAAAACAGTATTGAACTCAAGTAGAAAAGTTAGAAGGTGAGACAAACCATTTTTACTCAGCAACTCTTTGTCTCCTGCATGTCCATCAGGTCTGCCTACCTACTGTTGACATTTGCCACCAGGTTCCAAAGTCAATCTAAACTGATAGAGAAGACATATTTTCCTTGTTTGAAATTAGGCTCGTGAGAAAGTAAGTTCAGTTTTTCAGCGAGAAGGGTGCGGTGGCCGGCTGTCTGGCCTGGCCTCTGCGGGTCAGCGCAGCAGCCGGGAGGGCGGGCTGGCTGGCGGTGGGCTTGTACTTCCCTGTGTGCTGACTGGCTTCTCTCTCCCTCTCAATGGCTCATTCCCACCCAACGCATTGCCTCTGCTGGAACAGGCTGCCAGGAGGGCGACCGCTCACCGCAGATGTGAGAGGGGGTTGCCCGGGCCGAGTGGTTCCTGCTCGCGGTGCTCACCAGCGTGGAGCCCAGGTGCATTTTTGATGACGTGGCTTCTTTTCATAGTCTCCATATTTGAAAAGAGCCCGTACTTGGGAAAGAAAGCTAATGAGGTAGCAATATCTCAAAAGGTTTCTCCCTGTTTTGAAGGGCTGAGCTTGGGAATTTAACCTAGAGTGTGCCTGATACAGTTGACGTAAAGATACGCAAGCCATTTTTCCCAATTCATAACTCTGAAGCTTTCTTTCTGCCTTATCCTGAAAGTCTGTTTTGAGCAACCAGGGGAGGGAAAGCGGAAGAAAAGCTGATTCTGCTCTGATCACACCCACGGTGGGCTGGCTGCCAGCCTCACCAAGACAGGGCTCTCTCCAGGGGCACCGATGAGAAAACAAGGCGCAGAAGCGGAGGCTGCCCCACTCATGAGGCCTGTTACAGGATTTGAAGTGTCATGGTCTCATAAGGCTGGTGCAGAGCCAAGTGCCTGGACCACGTGGCAGCACCTCCCAGCAGCACGTGCACCGAAGTGAAGCGCAGGGAGCTGGGTCCCAGAGCGTCTCTGAGGGACCTACCTGTGCCTGAAATAGAGCAGAGTCGCAGAGAACAAAGTAATTTGATAGTGAGACAGAAAAGGGCACAAGGCTGGTTCACATGTGCTCTAACTACCAGGAGCACAGTGAATTTTTTTCTTATATTTTGTACAGATTAGATAGAAGAAAACAGAAGGGATTATGTAATCAGAGTGCTTAAGAAGAGATTTCACCCTGATGTTTCTTCTAACTTGATCCAGAAAAATAGCAGAGATCCTTAATTCTTGGCTTTCTACTTACGTGTTATTTCTTACGGCAGGGTCACATTTTTATCCTATTTATATATGTTTATAATGTTTATGCTCTGACTTATTAGGACACTATGTCGTAGTTAATTTATACAGTGGTTGGTCTCTTGGGATGGGTTTATGTAATTACTACGTTCCAATCCCCCTATTCTCCCTGACAGGAACTCGTGGTTTGTCTTTCGTACTTGTTTCTCTCTCTGTGTCCCCTTGGTTCGGGGCTCCGTCCACACCAGGTGACTCAAAGCAGAAAACCAGGAGTCTGATTCCTGCCTGCCCCCCTTTAAAAACAGGTCTCGTGCTTCCACTCCTGCCTTCCCGTTCTAACCTACTCATACAAAGCAGCTGAAGCAACCTGTCGCAGCCGGGCCACCTCGCCCCCACCCAGTGACGTCCCAGCCCCTCCACTGCAGTCGCAGCAGTGTGATTTAGTGCTTAGTTCCTGGAATGGGTCTGCCTGGGTCATACTCTCCATAAACCACTTAATAGCTGTGTGACTTCGAGAAGTTACACTTTTTCCGTGCCTTAGTAGTATTCTGATATGTAAAATAGGGATAACTAGCAACTCTCTTAGTTATTGTGAGAGTTGAAGAAGCTAATTCCTGCAGTACTCTTAACACTCAGCAAAGCTAGCAAAGGTAACCAGCCTCATCATTGTTACCGTCATGATAATAATAACCATCCAGATTTCTTGAATATTTGCATTTTCTAGGCCTCCCTCATGATAATGTTTGTGATGATCTTTATTTGCAGAGGGAAAGGTTAAATGAAGAAGGCAGGAAGGTATAATTTTGAAATATTTCTTAGGTTTGGCTCTCAGCTGTTCAAAACTTGATCTTAACACATTGTTGACTGGCAGTTTTATACAGAAGCTAACGCAAGTGCAAACATGAGTTAACTCATGTGGCAGACTGCACCCCTCTGTCCGTTAATAGACTTTCTGGGTCTTCAGGGTCCTGAATTGTTAAGTATTCGTATGCTTTTATTTTATAGAATGTTCTGTATGTGATCTTTATTTTTATAGCTTTCTTTTGAGATAGCCTCATTATCAACTATCTAATTTCATATATTCCTCACCAAAGTAAACTTAAGTTCTTGTGTCCCAAGCAGTGGTAACATTGGAATTATACATGTGTATTTCATACCTGCCCTGGAATAAAAATCCAGCCAGCTAAACATGAGAGAAGAAGGTGGCAGCCGGGACCGTTCTAACCTTCTTCAGTTTACAGAGAAGGAAACTGCTCATGACTCCACACCAGGCATTTCTTTCTCAACTCAAAAAATCAAACATTTACGTCTTACGTGGGTCGCAGGTGAGAATATTTGAGAGGTTGTAGGCAAAGGAAGTGTGCGATTCAGCGATCAGAAGTAGCTAAGTGATTGGATAGATATGGTTTGTTTTTAAAGCATTTTTTCCAGAAAAATGCAGCTGCTGGAGGAGAGGTTGGAAGACTCTGTCAGGGCCCAGAGTGAATGGAAGTGTGTTTTGACTACGTTACTGTTCTGCACACTTACCGGGTAGTCGCTGAGTGCCTGCCCTGTGCCAGGTACTGTTGTGGGCACCAGGGAGGCAGCGGGGAGCAAGACGCACAGAGCTCTTCGTGGTCCGATTGTACAGGGGCAAGAGAGACAGTAGGTGATAGGATGATAGAGGCACTGAGCACTGCAAGGAAACGAGGCTGACGGGAGATCGGGAGATCGGGAGATCGGGTATGGCCTGCCCATGCGGGTCGTGGCCACACGGAGGCCTGAGTGATGAGGAGGGTCGGGTCACCACCCTTGCGAGCAGTGATCTTTCACCCTTGTGAGCACGGGGTGGTGCGCTGGGTCTAAACCGCAATGGGCCCCGTTGCGTGTGGCGCCTGGGGGGCAGCGTCTGAGGCATTCGGCAGCCAGGACTGTGGGCCTCGTCTAGTGCCCTGGGCGCCTTTCTTGCCTCCTCGTCCCTGCCCTGGCCTGTCCGGTTGGAAGGACAGAAAGACAAATCTGTGTTTACGGGAAGTGAGTCAGGGCGGAGGTCTAGAGATGAACGCTGGGTCCCCCAGGGGCCCTCTAGGCCAGGGCAAGCTATGTATGTGTACACACGCGCACAGCACACATACATGTACACACTCGCTACCGGAGCGGGCACGGGCTTTAGGGGAGTAAGAAGGAAAGCAGGTTGGCCGGCCGCATTCATTAGTTCACAGAGAGGTGGCCTCGGGGTGGTCAGGACTGAAGACGGAAATTTGAGAAGCTCTTCAGAGCACAGTCCTTGTGAGTTTGGCTTTTGTCAGGGACACTAAAGCCGTTGTAACACCGGAGGGATTCTGCAAGGAGTTTGGGTACAGGTGGCAAGTTGAAGGACTTCTGTGTAATTTCTCATTTCTCAGTGCAGTCTGAAGGGTTATCACCTGAAAGTGGAGAAGGGAGGCAGAGGGTGAGGGCATTTGAGGAGAGAGCAGTTTCCAAACAGCATTTCAGAGGGTGAGGAAGCGAATATGCTGAAGAAGTGTGATGCGATCGCTGGTGGTGCCGCTTGGGATCCTGGGTCTGATGAGGCTGGTGGTCTTCACCGGGCTCCCCAGTGTGGGGCAGCGGGTCCGTGAGCTTAACCTCAGGTTGGGCGCATCATAGTGACAAATTCAGGGTTAGAGACTTGTAGAGCACAAGTCAGGTAAATTATGGGGGTCCTCTAAATGTGGCATTTATGGGAAAGATCACTGCTAAGAAGATGCAGTGTTTTAAGGACTTGAAGTCAGATTTTGGTTAAGTTGGAATGAAACTCACGATTTCACTTCTTTGCCACAAGGTGGCGCCATCATATGGCCTTTCCGTGCTTGGATCATATATCTGATGCCTTTCTGGAGCGCATATAATCTCAGAAACTTACAAAGCCAGCCATTTAGATTCTAGAATCTAGGAGGTAGCTCATGCTTACCTTTGTAGTATAAAATTCATAATAATTGTAATGCGGTACCTGCATGTTTCAGCCAAATTCTCATCTGTCTTCCCACCCTCACAGAGCTCCTTTTGAAGTCTTTGGAGCTCCCCGAGCTGAGCATTCGTGGGGGTGCAGAGCAAGGTGAGAGTTTGGGACCACGAAGTTAAATAAGTATTTTAAATGCAGTTAGTTGCGTAATCAATCCGTTTAAGCCTTTCTTAAGTTTATTATGGGGTAGAACACCAGAGGGCAGCATTTACCCTTTTTCCGTTTTTATCTTCATCCAGGCTCTGGAGACCTCTTCACAGTTGCACGCACTTTTGAAAATGAATATGGTTGGATGGTTTTAAGGTGTGGGGTGTATATTGATGACAGAGTCATGTTTGAGAATGCTCCACACTCAGTGCTGCTTTTGCACTGAGAAGATCTTTTAATTTAGTTTGTATGTAGTTGGGGACTTAACAGTGTGATCTGAGTTGGAGAAAATTCCTAATGACAGAAATACATTAACCAGCTTCAAAAGGAGGTTGTGACTCATGTAGACTGGATGTTACCTGAATTTCTGGTAGGCACAGATAAAATGCGAAAAGTCCGGCAGTGCCAGGGAGTATTTAAGGCTTCAACAGAGGGACTTTGAAATGTGGAGCTGGTTCCCTCCTATCACAGGAATAGACTTGTTTACTTTGCTTATCCAGTGTCAGATGCAGCAGTTCAAATGGAACAGTTACAAACATTTCTGTTAGCCTGGGTCGGCCAGGTCTCTTCTGTGAATCATGTTTTACTGTCTGATACTGAAATCCAGGAATTCATAAGTAAAAGGAAAGTAAAATTTGGCATCAGTGTTACCTGATACTGAGCTAAACTTTCAACCTACATACAAATCCTTTATGTAAATAAAATCTATATATGAATTATTAGTATATGCTCCTTGTGCCAGAAAGGTGTGGGCTTTACGATCCTGTCAAACTCTGAATATTTTTTTTATACAAAAAGACCCAAAACACCTCAAAAAATTATAGTTGATGATTTAGCATAAAATTTGAATTGTCATAGATAGTATCACAAAATAGCTCATTTTCAAAAGAGATTTTTCACTTGAAACCTACTTTCTGGCTTTTTTGTTGAAAATAGTTTCATTACATGCAAATGTAACTTTCTGATTTGTGAAATATTGGAACATATCCTGGCTTTCTAGAAATTAATATTTTGATACTGAAAGCTACATTGTATGCTTTTGTTTGCTTTATCAGGTGATTCTTGGACACTACAACTGGCTCTCCTATGAAGATGTCTTCATTAGTGCTTTGAATTTTGGAAACGGATTACAGATGTTGGGTCAGAAACCGAAGACCAACATTGCCATCTTCTGTGAAACGAGGGCTGAGTGGCTGATCGCTGCGCAGGCGTGCTTCATGTATAACTTCCAGCGTACGTACGCTTGCTGCCCCGGTGGGGCTGGCTGCACGGGCGAGGTGATACCGCGCTCAGAGACGAAAATCCTGAGTTCATTTTTCACCTTGTATTCAATCACTGTAACTTCGTGTTACAACTTAGAATCATTGGTCTGTTTTGGAGAAGGAGCCAGTTGAGGGACAAATGGTGCAGTCACTGTGGTAAGGGCCTCCTGGGTGTAGGGAACTGCCGCCTCTCAGGATTTCACATTCGATGGCAGTCCTCTTAGGACTGCCCTGTCAGGAGTCCCTGTAGCCTCTAAAACACTTGCAGCATGCAAACCTAGGTGCTAGGCTGAGCAATAGAGACTTTTTTTTTTTTAAAGATTTTTACTTACTTATTTTTAGAGAGAGGGGAAGGGAGAGAGGCAGAGAGGGAGAGAGACATCAATGTGTGGTTGCTTTTCACCTTCCTCCAGCCACAGACCTGGCTTGCAACCTGGTTATGTGCCCTGGCTGGGAATCGAACCAGCAACCTTTGGGTTTGCAGGCCAGCACCTGTCTACTGTGCAAGAATTTTTATATTGTGATTATTTGAGTTCTGTTCATGATGCCTTGGCCTGTGAGGTATCCTGGGAGCGCCATTGAGAGGTCTTGGTACCCAAATGTGATGCTAAGTGCGGACATTGTTTTATCCTTTAGATGAACCAGAAAAGATACTTCCACAGATTTCTTGCATAAGTGCCTTCACATTTTTTTTTAATTGTCATACCTTTTTATTTTCACAAGTTTCTTTTGAGCAGCTTTTAAGTAATGATCTTGTAGAGCCATTATAAGTCTAACTCTTGAGTTAGGCAGAAAGAGACAATGACAAAAAAATACTTTGTTTAATTTCAGCATATCTATGGATGTTTTTGTTTTAGACTTTCTGCTTTAGAATAAGCGGCATGATACTTTTTCATACTATTTCTACAACGTGTAATACCATAAATCTGATAGCCAACGTGTTATCTAATTGGTTTATATCTTTTCTGTGTTTTAGTAACAAGTAGTTAGTTACCTAAGGCTTAACATGTTAGAAGTCGGATATAATTACCCCCAATTTGACAGCCCCACAGGAACATCCGTAGGTGAAACAAAATTCATACTTACTTTGAAGTATTGGGAATCTTGGGGGAAATTAGGGAACGATGAGTAGGCTTAATGTTAACTGGTGTATCTAATAATTTGGGAAAACACAGTACAGTTAGATCATAAGCTGTGGATCTGATGATTTAGGATTCACTGAACTCCATTAGGAGTCATGTCTGCGTTCAGAGGCTTTACTCACACCAGTCAGCCATGAAATGTTCCAGTATTTGACTTGCCCTTCTTTCCCCTGTAGTCGTTACGTTGTATGCAACTCTAGGAGGCCCGGCAATTGTTCATGGATTAAACGAAACAGAGGTGACAAACATCATTACCAGTAAAGAACTTCTACAAACAAAGTTGAAGGTGAGGACTAGAGGGTTTAAAAAAAAATAACTGTAGCATACTTCAGAATTTTCAGTATCATGAATTCTATTATTGATATGTAGTTCTTTTATGGTCTTAAAAATCCTTAATTTCCTTTTTTTTTGTAAACTTACAGGCCTATCTTAATTTTATTCCTTTAGGAAAAAAGTAGATTTCACATACACATACAGAGAGTTAACAACTTAATTGTCAATATGCTCATATCTAAGGTTGAAGGAATTATAACATTTCTTTATTGTGCTCAACTATTTTCTAGTCTATTTTTAATAAATTTATACTTCTGACAGGTTATTTTTAAACCAGTAATTTTATTTCTGAAGCATTGAGTCATGAGGTTTCAGATTTTTTTTAAAAGATTTTATTTATTATTCTTAGAGAGAGGGGAAGGGAGAGAGGGAGAGAGACATCAATATCAATGAATGGTTGCCATTCACCTGCCTCCAGCTAAGGACCTGGCTGGAGACCTGGCTTGCAACCTGGTTATGTGCCCTGGCTGGGGAATCAAACCAGCGACCTTTGGGTTTGCAGGCCAGCGCCTTATCTACTGAGCCATCAGCCAGAGGTTTTAGCATTTTTTTTTAACAGGAAGAGGAGAGACTTTATGAAACTGCAGGAAAAATGGATTTTTCTAATTTCTAGATATCTCCCCATGAAAACAGTAATTTCTGATGTTTTGTTTCTTAGATATATAAGTGTATAAGTGAACTCCACCCCTCCCTGTATTGTTATTAGCCTCTCACTCCCTGGGGGAGTGTAGCTTCCCTGTGGTCTGAGCAGCCTGGCTTACGTGCCTGTTTGTGAGGAAGTAACTTTGTCAGGGTTTTACCAAAGAGCAGGGCCACACACAGTGACTCTAATGCTATAAAATAGTCATTTAAACTTCAGACCAGTATTTCTCCATCTGAAAAAGTAACACGCCTTCCCCCGCTTTTTGAGGCAAGTAATTAGTGATCCACTGAATACTGTAAACTGCTTTTCTTGTGCCCTGGCCCATTTGCTGAGCTGCGCTGCGAAGTACAAGGAACATGACGAACCCTTGTGTCTTTCCCAGGATATAGTTTCTTTAGTCCCACGCCTGCGGCACATCATCACAGTCGACGGGAAGCCACCAACCTGGTCCGAGTTCCCCAAGGGTGTCATCGTGCACACCATGGCCGCAGTGCAGGCTCTGGGAGCGAAGGCCAGTGCGGGTAGGTCGCAGCCGCAGCTCCCGGGTCCCGAGAGTGCTCTGCGGTGACTGGTTCTCCAGAATCGTTTCTAGACTCCTGTTTGGGAAGTCAGGTCACTGTAGGTGTAGCCTCATCTGCCTTTCCTAGAGAGGCTTGAGGGAAATGCAGACATTATTTATGAATGTTCTAACAGTAGTATTTGTTTAAATTAGTTTAAAATAGACTTTATACTGTCTCTTTTCTTTCCCTGATAGTCTTGTATGGTTTAAAGTTAGTTTCATGAATAATGGTGTTAAACTTATCCTGTGAATTACCTGTGAGTGTTAAAAGATAGCTAAGCCTAGACCCCTCCTGTAACCCCCAGTTCTTTTTCCGGAGGGGCGTCTTTCTGTCCTGCAGCCAGCACAGCTAGGCACAGCGGCCTGGACGCTCGTCCTCTCAGATCCGCGTCAGGGACGTTGGTTTGTACCTGGCGCTTAGCGATCTGGGAGAGACCCGCCGGGGCGGAGCTCCTTTCCAGCTGGAAACCAGGAACTAACTCAGCAGAAGCATTGGCTCAGCTCTGGCTCTGCAGACATTCTTTTTGGGCAGGCCTATACGAGACTGGGACTCCCGAGTTAAGGTTGGAGTTAAGAGATTTAGAAGTTAGAAGCAGTTTTTCTTTCTCTTTTTTCCACTGAGGGTATAGAGCCTGTCAATTTCACTTTGAGGGGCATAGCCACTGCCCCAGAGGTGACAAGATCCACTCACTGTACGCACCTGTGTAAACTGCTGCTATGACAGCAGACTAGGTGCGTGGTGCTCAGGTTTTCCCTATGGCTGTGGAGTGGGCGAGGTCCCTTGCCGGGGACTGGTGGAGCGAGGAAGGAGGGGACAAGTGTGGGCGAGGCAGGAGTGCTCAGCATGACCAGCTGCGTTGGCGGAGTTAGGTGACACAGCGATTGCCGGGCCCCTCACTGGGTACATGTCACCTGGTAGAGCAATTTCCAAGAAGTGGTGGGATGGAGGAGTGAGTGGCACATTGGGACATCAGGGACATCAGAAGTGTGTGTGTGCTTTTTGTCTCCGATTCAGAAAACAGACCTGAGAGCACGCCAGCACCCTCGGATATTGCAGTGATCATGTACACGAGTGGGTCCACGGGGCTGCCCAAGGGGGTCATGATCTCCCACAGCAACATCATCGCCGGCATCACGGGGATGGCAGAGCGGATCCCTCGCCTGGGGTACGTGGTGGCCAACACACAGCAGCGTGGGGACAGTCAGCAGTGGTTAAGTTCGTCCTCGGGGCTGTTTCCGGATGACATTTCCTTCAAAAAAAGACATGAAAATTAATTACAAAATAGTCGTGAAGTTTTATAGTGTAGTTTATAGGTATTGTTCACAGCTAACTTTTTATTTTAAAAGTGCAGGTTTTATGTACTTAAATCCCTTAATTTAAATGACTGCATTTTAATCAGTGTTGCCTCTGCCGTCATTTTTATACTTAAACATGTTATAATTCGGGTGTACTGATAACTTACTGTCCAGCAAGTGTTTATGGAGGTGCAGGGGTGGGGGAGGCGGTGCACTGCAGCGGGAAGAGACACGCGGAGGCGCAGGTGTGGCTCTGCCGGGCGGTGCAGGACCCACCCCAGAGATGTGACCAGCGGGCGGGCGGGCTGCGGGGCTGGCTGCGCTGTGGCGGCTGCTTCTGAAGCCCTGTGCACAGAAAGGACACACATGTGTGTGCGCCGTGCCCCCCCCCCCCCCCCCCCAAGATTACTGTGGAATTGACTTTGGGAACGGGGAAGGAAATTTCTGTTACATGCGTACTTTCAAAACAATTAAGAGCAGCAGTTTTCTTCTGGTTTGCCTCCATTGTCCTTCATCGTTTGGGGATGGGGGCAGTTCTTAAAATTCTGAATATATACTGTCATACCCAGACACCTACATACGTTTTCTTATGTACGGTATAACTTAACATGTATAATTTAACGTACTCCCAGAGCAGGAATCTTTTCTGTTAAGATTCCTGGCAGACTGCTGTGGGTTCAGATTGAATTCTGTATGGTAGCCCACTAACTTTTCTTTCTTCTTCTTCTTCTTCTTCTTCTTCTTTTTTTAATATTCATTATTTTTAGACAGAAGGGCAGGGAAAGAGGTGCCTTTCACCTGCCTCCAGCTACAGACCTGGCTGGAGACCTGGCTTGCAACCTGGTTATGAGCCCTGGCTGGGAATTGAACCAACAACCTTTGGGTTCACAGTCCGGCACCTCATCCACTGAGCCACCAGCCAGGGCTCCCACTAGCTTTAAAGAGCATTTTCTCCTTGGAATTCTTCCATCCTTCTAAAGAACCCTTTTCATTATTTTTACCCCTTAATTTCTCCTGCCTTAGCGCTTCACTTCTGCAGCACTTAGATGCATCATTGAATGCCTTCCAGTAGAACTGGACACAGCCACTTGCTTAGAGTGATTGCCTCCTTGGTGTTAGGAAGAGCTGGAGTTGTTTTTCCCTGATGCCGCAGTGTCTGTCTGTCTGTCTGTCTGCCTCGCTCTCCTCTCACACACACCACCACCTGGAGCAGTCACACTGCTGCCCTGAGGCCTGTCCATGTGCCTTCTCAGGCCTGGCCACTGTCACCCCTTTCAGTGCAGAGCACCTGACAGCTCCCACTCGCCTTGCAGGGAGGAAGATGTCTATGTCGGCTACCTGCCTCTGGCCCACGTCTTAGAGCTGAGTGCTGAGCTTGTCTGTCTTTCTCACGGATGCCGCATTGGCTACTCTTCACCACAGACTCTAGCAGATCAGGTAAATTTAAAGATTTTTTTTTTTTTTTAATTAGAGAGGGGAAGGAAGAGAGAGAGAGAGAGAGACGTCGATGTATGGTTGCCTTTCACCTGCCTCCAGCTACAGACTTGGCTGGAGACCTGGCTTGCAAACTCATTATGTGCCCTGGCTGGGAATTGAACTAGCAACCTTTGGGTTGGCAGGCCAGCGCCTTATCTACTGAGCCACCAGCCAGGGCCAGATCAGGTAAATTTAATGCCTGTGACTTGAGGCACTAAAAAACCACCATCATTTTTAACACATTTCCCCATGAGTTTGACAGTACATTTTTTTTTTTTTTTAAAGATTTTATTTCATTATTTTTTGAAACGGGAAGGGAGAGAGGCAGAGAGGGAGAGAGACATCAATGTGTGGTTGCTTTTCACCTGCCTTCAGCCACAGATCTGACTGGAGACTGGTTTGCAACCTGGTTATGTGCCCTGGCTAGGGAATCGAACCTGCGACCTTTAGGTTCACAGGCCGGCGCCTATCCACTGTGCTACCAGCCAGGGCTGACAGTACATTTTGAAGATGACAGTTAATTATTTTAAAAGAATCACTTGCCTTTTAATTGCCTTTTAGAATATAAATACATTAAAATGGTGAACTTGTAATATGCTTTTTTGATCTAAGAATTTCGTCAAATTTTTAAATTAAGAATCAGTTTATGTAGACCACTTTTTCTCTCCATAGTCTTCAAAAATAAAAAAAGGAAGCAAAGGGGATACATCCATGCTGAAGCCGACACTGATGGCCGCGGTTCCGGTAAGAATCGACATTGGGTTCTAAAGGACTGTCACCTGCTACAGAAAAATAAGTGCTAGTGGAAAAGCAGTTTATGTAGGATTTATTTTTTATTGACTTTCTGTATTGCTTTAAACTCTATGGGTTTAAGTAGTCTTGTTTTAGCTTTTTTTTTTTTAATCTTCTCTGTGTATTATCAGCTCTTCTCTAAATAGCTTCTTGTTCAAATTATTGTCCTGAGGTTAGCTTGCTATTAGTAGAAACTGAAGCTCAGCAGGAGAAGGAAAGAAGGTTTAAGGTCCCCTCCTTCTAAGCACATAGTATCATGACCTTCCGAGTCCTCAGGCAAAGGCTGACCTGGACACCGTTAGTGACGAGAGCTTGGTGCCACTTGGAATGACCTATGAATCCTAATACAACAGCAGGTGTGGGGAGGGGTCAGAGAGGGGGAGCTGGAAATGATACACAGTGGCTTTTGCTTCTTAAGTAAGTGTATGTGGCTTTCTGATTCTGTTTGCAGGTGTTGGGAATTATGGCCAGATACCCAAGCTCTCACATCTAAGCATAATTACATAGTTATTCCAAAATTAGTATCAGTGACCTACAGTTTTGGAATTTCTATAGGTATCTAGTTTTCTTAGTAGTAGTAGAGGAGAAACTGTTGGAAGTCATTAACGTATACTTCATAGTAGTCATAGTCTAAGCAAGCAACATGCAGTGTAAAGAAATTTCCTGGGTGTGGCACTGAAACACAGAAACCAACCAAAATAACCAGAAAAAGCAAAGAATGTGGTACTCTGTAACTAGTGACCTTTTCATATAGTTTATTTAGTGAGTTTAGTTTTGAGTTCAGAATAAATCAGATAAAGAAGAAAAGTAATATAAAAAATCAATATTGTAATATATATTATTGCTCTGACCCTTTTATGTCTCCTTTTTCTTAACTAGTCATGATCATCCTGATATATTTTTGGTATTAAAAATTTTAACAGAAACCTAATTTTTAAACTAATGTGTGGCTGTATTTTAAAAATGTGTTCCTGATAAAATAGCTTTTAAAATATTTCTGTATTGATAGAAATACTCATCTTGACGTGAAGATTTTAATACGTATAAGGCAACTGATACCATCATGAAATAGTAACTCATTTTTATACATTTAGGAAATCATGGACCGAATCTACAAAAATGTCATGAATAAAGTGAACGAAATGAGTAGTTTTCAACGCAACCTGTTTATTCTGGCCTATAATTATAAAATGGAGCAGATTTCGAAAGGGCGAAGCACTCCACTGTGCGACAGGCAAGCAGAGACTCTCCCTCTTGACAGTTCATTTTGTTCACGTTAGTGGGCCTGTTGATTGAGGTAGCGGTAAGGAATACATTTATTTTAAAAAGTTAGAGGCTCTTTTTAAAAATCTACCATGTATAACAATTTGAGCAATGTAAAAAGATTGCCATTTTACTTGAAAAATTTTTCACTTTACACTTTTACTTGATTTAATAGTGTGCTTATATTTCATATAGACACTTAACGTAATTTTATTTTGAAAAAGCTTTTCTTTGCTTTTAAATTTATTTCATATGAATCTAAGGTGGCAACTAAAGACTATTAAAAGTTTTGTGTTTAAAGAGACCTATTTTGTTTTTTGTGGTGCTAATAGAGTAGATTTAATTAGAAAGTAGTTCAGAATTTAGAAAGTGTATGACATTCAGATTATTTTATGGGAATATTAACGTAGTTTTCAATGCTTCACTTTATTTAAAACTTCTTTCCTGCCTTAAGTTTTCCCTGCCTTTTTAGTTAATCTTTCTTTTTTTTTTTTTTTAAAGATTTCATTCATTATTTTTAGAGAGAAGGGCAGGGAGGGAGGAAGAAAGGGAGAGAAACATCAGTGTATGGTTGCCTTTCACCTGCCTCCAGCTATGGATCTGGCTGGAGACCTGGCTTGCAATCTGGGCATGTGCCCTGCCTGGCTGGGGAATCGAACCAGTGACACTTGGGTTCTCAGGCCAGAGCTCAATCCAGTGAGCCATAGAAGTCAGCCTTTAGTTATCTCTTTAGTGAGATATATAATCTACCTTGTAAAATCTCTTATTATTATTTTTTAGTGATTGCCACTTGGTCGTTGCCTTTTTTCAAAGTTACCTAACAAAAAACCTCTTCTTTTGATCAAGGTAAAAAGTAATCTTTTTTTTATTAGTTTATTTTCAGAAGTATATCAGTTAGGTATTTGAGTTTTTAAAATTCATCAGATAATTTATAAACAAACATGTTGGAACTTGAATTAGTGATATTTTTTAAAAGGTTGATTGTGTATAAAAATTATACATTTCTAATGAAGTAGACTAAAGCAAAAAATTAACTTGCTTTTAATGCTTAGTTTTATAAATACACAATAGGATTTTTCAGTAGTAATATGCATTATATAATGATATAAAACAAATGGCTGTGACCATTAACAAGGGGTTTTATACAAAATTAAACCAGACAATTTTGAATTCAACTGTTAAAAATCTTTAACCCTGGCTGGTGTAGCTCAGTGGATTGGCAGCAAACTGTGAACCCGAAGGTTGTTGGTTTGATTCCCAGTCAGGGCACATAACCAGGTTGCAAGCCAGGTCCCCAGCTAGAGGCAGGTGAAAGGCAACCATACATGGATGCTTCTCTCTTTCTTCCTCTGTCCCTGCCCTTCTCTCTGAAAATAGTGAATAAAATCTTTAAAAACTTTTTTTTTAAAGAAGATCATATATTCTTAGTTGAACTTTTAAAAATGAAGATTGTAAAGTTGTGGGTCAAGAGTATCTCTGAATTGGGGGTATGGCCTTGGATAAGTCACTAATATCAAAATTGGAAGGTTAGTCTAAATGATTTGGGAAATTCCTTTCAGCTTTGCAGCCCTGTGATTCTTTATTTATTTATTTATTTTAAAGATTTATTTTCTGGAAAGTTCGGAGCTTGCTAGGTGGAAATATTCGGCTTCTGTTGTGTGGAGGGGCTCCGCTTTCTCCAGCCACACAGCGCTTCATGAACATCTGTTTCTGCTGCTCCGTTGGGCAGGGCTACGGGCTCACCGAGTCTTGCGGGGCCGGGACAATTACAGAAGGTGAGTGTCCCCCGCAGAGGGGTGTCCCACCGAGGCTGGGCGAGCGGCTTGCATTTTCCAGTGTGGGTCATTTTCTACAAATACATAGGAGAAGAGGGCAAGATGTTTGTCCAGCCCAGTAATGGTAAAGTCCATATTCTGTGATTATTTATATAAGGTTTTAGATCGTATTAAGTATATCTAATAATAACTGATCTAGAGTGTTTCATGTTAATTAGTTTTTAGATTAAAAACTAATTTGAATTCTGGAAATGAAGTAGTACAAAGTATTGGCTGTATTGTATACATTTATTACAGTAATTACTAAGTTCTGTTTATGTAGAAAATGGGTTTTATCTAGTTGTTTATGTTTGTGTATTAAAGCTCAGATTCAGAACTGTTTCTTGGAGGCGGGGTGTCTGTGTCAGTTTGAAGAGCAAGGCCTAGATAATGTGCCCTGGCTGGGGAATCGAACCAGCGATCTTCGGTGCCTTATCCACTGTGCCACCAAGCTAGGGCCCAAGTGCATGAATTTAATGGGGTGTCATAGCCTAACTGATGTGAGGAGGCTCCCGAGGTCTCCTGTGGAAACAGTGACCCATGGGAGAAATTTGGAGGCTTATTTGTACTGCAAGGCTGTGGAACCTGACAGTGTAGGATATGTGTGACCCCTCTGCCCCAGCATTTCTTCAGGTAGGGCTCCAAACCCGCGAACCAGGCAGCTCCTTGAATGAGAGGTGCGGGCCCTGGTGTCAGCATGTGATGGGTACAGAATCGGGGGAACTGGAGCAGGCCTGTCTCATCTAATGAGGACCCTGCTGTTGCTGTGCTGGGAAGAGGGGTCCAGGAGATTCCACCCTTGTACTTAAAAAGTGCCAGTGATCAATGTAGATTAAAAATAAAAGAAGAACTCAAGTGTGGGCCACACAACCTGTGGATCACCATTTTGTGACTTCTGCTTTTAAGGGTTCTCTGAGGCTAAGATTTAGAGTAAGTCATTGCTTTTGGTAACTTAGAAAAATGAAGTGATTTATTAACTACTGCAACTTTCGCATCCTAGTCTGGGACTACAACACTGGCAGAGTGGGAGCGCCGTTAGTTTGCTGTGAAATCAAACTAAAGAACTGGGAAGAAGGTAATAACATTTTCACCACAGCCTTAATGTGCTTCATTTTCCTCTGTGTTTTAGCATATAAAATTACTCACAAGTGCTCATTTTTGTCCCTTATAATACATACATTTTATCTAGAGCTGTATGAATGCATTTATTTCTCTTGTTTCAAAGATGATTCTGAAGAATTATGACCATTTTTATTTTGCTTATTACAGAAATACAAGTGAGAATTATGACAAAAACTTGATAAATGTGCCAAAAGGAAATTATATCGGATAATTAGGAATTATAACTTTTATCTTACAGAAACAAATTTATAAAAGTCAATCTATGAAATTGAAGATTTTTATTTTATTATTATTATTTTTTAAATCTCTTCCCTGAGGGCTTAAACCAAGAATTAACGGAAGAAACTTTTTATTGTAATTCATAAAAATCTATTGTTATATGTCTCTTAAATACTACCGATTCTTTAAAATTTTTATTTTATCTTGTTAACATACACATTATCAGTGATTTGTTTGGATGCTCTTTCTTACAAATTAAAGGTAAAGATTCTAAGGCTCAGATGTAGGTTTTCAGCTATCTTTTAGCAGAATCAGTGAAAATGTTTAATAAATTTTAAACTTGGACTATTCTGAAGTTATCTGTAAGGAATAAGTTTTTTAAAATACATAGTAATTTGATTTTTATACAGAGGTTAATTATCCACTTATTAAATGAATGATTTAATGCTTTTATTATTTATTAACATATTTAAGAATCTCTACAGAGTTCTTAAATGAATTTATTGTGAAGTATATGTAATTATTTTATACTGTAGATGGTGGATTTTTGAGTGCAATTTTTTTTCTCAACATAGTTCTGTGATTAAGTAACTGAAATTTTGTATCTTAATTTTATGTTGATTTTTGAGTTTTGTTAATTTATAGCATCTGCCTTACTTTTGGGAAGCTTAAATTGGATTGAAATTAGGTGGCTCTGTTTAGAAAATTAGCAGCTTTCAAGTTTTCACATGAAGTATATAGGGATAAAAATGTTGGATTAACCAAATTATTCTGTTTATTAGGTGGATACTTTAATACCGATAAACCACATCCCAGGGGTGAAATTCTTATTGGTGGCCAGAATGTAACCATGGGGTACTACAAGAATGAAGCAAAAACAAAAGCTGATTTCTTTGAAGATGAAAACGGGCAGAGGTGGCTTTGCACTGGGGACATTGGAGAGTTTGACCCCGATGGTTGTTTAAAGATTATTGGTGAGCCAGCTAATGTTCTCCTTTGAACATGCATGTTTCTGAATTCATTCTACCAGAGATACTATGCATTTAGAGAAGCTGTTTAATAATGTCAGAATCTCTCTGTGTAATACGGTGTGGTCCGTGGCATCATCCTTGGAATACACCGGCTATAGTAGGGACTGTGCAGAATTACTGGTGTGACAGATTGTGAGATCTCAAAATCTGTTCAATAGCAGTGGTATTTTTACTTATTTTTAACTAACCCTTAAAGAGATTCTTAATGAGGAAGATTCATTTTTGTGAATCTTTGCTGTCTAGAGGTTTTTAGACAAGGCCCTGGTGATGGAGGTCCCTTTTTCAGAAGCTAATAAAAAAAAAAGTGTACTTAATATCAGAATTAAGGCTAAATTGTAACATGTACTTATAATTTTAGTGTAACTGTTGTAATGATCTTAATTGATAGAAAATTGCTTAGAGATCGGCCACCATATCTGTGCATGAAAGGCGTTACTTATGTTACCCTCTGATGTGTCCCGGCCTCTGTCTCACACAGATCGTAAAAAAGACCTTGTGAAACTTCAAGCAGGAGAATATGTTTCTCTTGGGAAAGTTGAGGCAGCTTTGAAGAATCTTCCGTTAATAGATAACATTTGCGCGTATGCAAACAGGTAAGAAAGTAGAAATCACGCAACTCAGAATGTTTGGTGTGCTGTTACTAGTATTTCCCTTCTATATGGGTCTTCTTCGTAAAATTATACCAAGAACTCTTTCTTCTTATCTTTTGTGGCTGTGGTGAGACAACTGATGCCTTGTCGGACTTTCCCTCCTCTTCCTGTGTCCGTTTTCTGTCCGTCTCACTGCAGTGCCCTCTGGTAGGGAGGTGAAGCCAGGAAAACCTCCTTCCTCTCCGTCCTGCTGCTTGGTAGCCCAGCTGCCCGCCCCTCTGCACGGGCAGGCTTCCCAGAGCCAGCCCAGAGGAAACAGAAGCTGGGGGAGCGGGAGGGGTCCCCGTCTAAAAGGGAGCCTGCTTGGGACCTGGCCAGGGCTGAGGGCTTCTTTCTGAAGCTGTGTTAAGCCCATGATGATTTAGAGGCAGCCAGGAAGGAGACTTGGAAGTTACAATCCCAGAAATGCATTCTTGGGAAGCGGTTGGCATTTTAGACTGATGCCCTGATCCTTTCCCCGGCAGCGCCGCATGGGCTGTCCCCAGTGTCGGTGGCCAGGTGTGTGGTGGCCAGTCTGGCAGCGTTGACAGGATGATCGCTAGGAAATGGTAAATGATAGCTCTGTTATCAGAAGAACCAATTTAGAAACAGACTTTGAGATACAGCTGCAGTTAAAGATTTATTACATTTATGTGTATAAATGATTCAGCCCTTCAACGAAGTACTTTTGTTAGTGATGCCACAGTCCACGCGCTGTGTGGGAGCCACCAGGACGGCCCTTCTGCCGCCGTTGCCTTCGCCCGCGGCTCAGCTCACCTCCACGCAGACTGGCGTGTACGCGAACTACGGAGTTTTTCACGATGACTTTTCGAGTATTTGTAATTTTCTTTAAAAAATCGTATACATAGCACTGTTCCCGCGTGTATTTGAAATTGATCATAAAATGTCACATTAAAGTTTGCTTAGCGATGAACCCTGCCGAAGCATCGGGACGTGCTGCGCTGTGGACCCTCCGGGCTGCGCGTGGATGGGGACGCCGGCTCCCAGGCTCCGTGTTTTCTGTATCGCCGGGAAGGGTTGCCGCTACCACGTCCCTGTGATTATAATGGCAGTTGAACGTAGCCGTTCAGGTCCATCAGCAAGCTGTCCTCTGTCTATTGCAGTTACCATTCCTACGTCATTGGATTTGTTGTGCCAAATCAGAAGGAGCTAACGGAGCTGGCTCGGAAGAAAGGACTTAAAGGGACATGGGAGGAGCTGTGTAACAGCTCTGAGATGGAAAACGAGGTCCTCAAAGTGCTGTCGGAAGCTGCTATTTCAGGTGAGACGGGAAGAGAGTCAGTAAGTATGGTTGGCCGCTGTGTTGCAGGACTTCCGTTACACTGTTTCTGCCTCCTGCCATTCGTAGAACGTGCATATCTGTCCCCTGTCTGAGTCCTGCGGCCGGACACATGGTCATCTGCCCCGGGGCTGGTGAACGTGTGTCAGAGGGCCCTCCTCTCTGTGGCTCCGTGTTCTGGGTTGGCCCCCCTCTGGTTTCTCAGCTCTTTCCAAGGCCCTGCTCCATGTCCTGGCCACCCAGCCCTCACTTTTCTACACTTGTGTCACTCCACATACTGTTAGTGTACCGAGAGTTGGTTGTACTAATGTGTCCTGTACCCACTTTGTGCGTCTGAAAAGGGAGGCAAGGGAGACAAGAAGACTAGATTAATATTGGTTTAATCAAAACCTTCTGAGTCACCAGCATTAAGTACGATACAGGTGTGAACCTTTACTCTCCTTGGATATGTTATTGAAGTGTATGAAAAATGCGAATTGCACTTAACCCAATGGAACCATTGTGCTGAACCTTTATTTCAACATTGCTTATGTTTCGTTGGTATGTCAGCTTGCAGGAAGTTTCCAGCAGTTTTAGGCAATTAAAACTTTGGACCATCGCAAAATTGAGTTACTAGATTATTCGTTAGACACCAACATAATTTCTAAGTAAGATAGGATACTGAACCAATAATTAAGCATAATTGTAGACTTTGATACTTTTGCTTATTTTTAACTTTATCTGTTAACAGCTCTGTTGAGATGTAATTTATAGACCAGACAACTCACTCAATGTGTACTAGTTTAAAGTAAACAGTTTGCATTATGCACATAGAACTGGACAGTTGTCACCACAGTCAGGTTTAGGACATTGTCGTTGCCCCCAAAAGAAACCCGTGTCTATCAGCTCTCACCCCCCATCATACCCTGAGCCCCCAGCCCCAGCAGCCACTGGTCTGCTTTGTTTCTGGCTTTGTCTGTTGGGGAGGTGTTGTGTAAGTAGAGTTGTGACAATGTATGGTCTGACGTGACTTGTTTCTTTCACTTAGCATAATGCTCATCCATGCTCATTCATGTTTCCCGTGACATGTAGTAATACTTCATTCCCTTTTATTGCCAAATAACGTTTCACCATGTGGCCATGTATACCACCTCTGTTATCCATTCGCCCATTGGTGGCCATTTGGGCCTTTCCCCTTCTGGCTCTTAACTAAATAATGAACGCTGCTCTGAACATTTGTATCTCAGTTTTTGTGTGGATATGCTTATTTCTCCTGGGTAAATACCTACAAGTGGGATTGCTGAGCCTGTGGTAATTTCATATTGGATCTGTTGAGGAACCAGACTATTTTCTGTAGTATGATTTTCTAAATTACTTCTTAAAGGGTAGCTCCATTTTACATTTTCACTAGCATTTTGTAAGGCTTCCTGTTTTCCTGCATTCTTTCAGCCTTTGTCACTGTCCATTCTTTGCTTCTAGCTATTCTAGTGGTTGTGAAGTGGTACCTCATTGTGGTTTTGGTTGTAATTTTCTGGTGACTAATGATATTGAGCATCTTTTCATATACTTATTGGCCATCATTTAGCTTTTCTGGAGAAATATCTATTCAGATCCTTTGCCCAGTTTTAAAATGAAGCTGTCTCTTTATAATTGAGTTTTATGAGTTCTATATATGTTATAGGTATAAGTCCATTATCAGATATGTGATTTATAAATATTTTCCCCTATTCTGAGTTTTGTTTTTTTGATGATATTCTTTAAAGTACTACAGTTTTAAGTGTGGTAAGGTACAGTTTAAATCTTTCCCTTCTGTTGTTTGTGCTTTTGGTATCACACCAGAGAAACTGTTGCCTCATCCAGGTTCCAAAGATACATCCCCATGTTTTCTAGTTTTCACTCTTACACCGAAGTCCTTAAATGTGATGTGAAGAAGGCATTCAATGTCATTCTTAACCCAAATTTAATTAATCAAGTGGACAGCACAGGCACAGAACCAGTAGGTTGCACAGATGAAGAACCTTACTGAGTGGAGTTGGTGTGCAGGACTGTTGGGGCTGGCGGGGCTGGGGGCCGGAGGCTGGACCTCACCTCCCGGGTATGAGCTCCTGGCCACGGGGAGCTCCTTTGGCAGGTGCCTCCGCTCTGCTCTAAGGGCTTTCACTGACTGACAGACCCACTAAGGTGATCTAGGATCATTTTCCTCATGCAAAAAAGTTGACTATAAACCTAATTACATCTACAAAATACCTTCAGAGCTACCCCGAGATTCGTGTTTAATTAGAGGAACTGGGAACCCTAGCCTAGCCCAGGTGACATAGACCTGACCATCACAGCCCACTCCTGGTCAGCGTGGCCTCTGTGCGCCGCCCTGCGTACAGATAATTTGTCAGGAAAGGTGATAATTGTCAGGTACCTGCCCAGCATGATACAGCTGTCCTGCCCTTTTTCCCAGAAGAGAATGCAAACCCCTTGAGTGGTTCTTGCTCTCCCCTTTGATGTCCTGTGAGTTAAATACTGTGATATAAAGTCAGCTTACTAATACATACTATGATAAAAGGAGGGTGGGTGGAACAAAAGTATTTGCTGAACACATATGACATACATGAGCATATCCACAGCAAAATAAGGAAGAAATAGTCATTACAGCCTTCATTTCTGTGCTTTTTTCCTAAAAAGAGTAAGTCCATAGCATGCAGTGCTGAGCAGTTTGAAATTCAAAACCGAGCTGCTCTCCCCACTG
Organism: Noctilio leporinus; assembly: GCA_004026585.1. Classification (NCBI taxonomy): domain Eukaryota; kingdom Metazoa; phylum Chordata; class Mammalia; order Chiroptera; family Noctilionidae; genus Noctilio; species Noctilio leporinus. The sequence continues at coordinate 27,031 of PVIW01009801.1, forward strand.
GCTTTTCAGTCTCCCCCACATCTCTGGGGTGTTGGAACCCCGCCCCTGAGTCCTGTCCCTGCCAGCTATTCCCTGGACTCGTGGTTTCCTGGCACCCTCTTAGTTTCTGCAGAGTAAAGCCTTGCTTGTTACCTCTGCTTGCTTTTACAAGGTCGAGTTAATATATCTTAATGTATTAATATAATAAACCCATTGTTTCTAAGACACTAGAGCCTTTCATTTAGTACTTGATAGATATGTGCATTATTATGCCTAGGTGCTTACCTGTTTTCCCTTGGTAGATTGTGTACTACTTGAGAGCAGAAACTACCCATTTTTGTATTTTTTAAGTTATTTATTACTTTTAGAGAGGAAGGGAGAAAGTCAGAGAAGGAGAGAGACATCAATGTATGGTTGCCTTTCACTTGCCTCCAGCCACAGACCTGGCTGGAGACCTGGCTTGCAACCTGGTTATGTGCCCTGGCTGGGAATCGAACCAGCGAACTTTCGGTTTGCAGGTCGGCACCTTATCCACTGTGCCACCAGCCAGGGCCATTTTTGTATTTTTTTAAAGAATGTTTAGTCAAGTACTTTACACAGTATATGTTAATAAATATTGCTGAATGAGTGCCTTAAAAACAGGTTAGTCTTACTAAGAAATGTGTCTTCAAAACTCTTAGTTCTCTTTTGCCTCCTTCCCCCTGTTGTTGACATTCTGTTGGGTGTCTGTCAGGAACAGATGTTCTGTCCTTCATTCTGATTCAGTGACAAGATTCCCTCTAAACTGACATGATTATGCTCTTCATAACGAATTTAGGGAAGACAAAGAGGTGAAAAGTAACAAGTGGTCATTCCTTTCTTCTTACTCCTGGGTCCTAGTCCCTAGAGCTGTGTACGGTTTATAATTGGCTGTGTATCCTTCTTGTCCTAAGTATATAGATTTAAGTTTATCTAATTTTTTTTAAAACGATTTTTTTTAAAATCTAGGAATATGTTGAAAAAACTTCACACATCTATACCATATAGCTCTAACTCGTTCTTGATGACTGAGTTGCATTCATTTTTCAATAGCTATATCATCATTTAACTCATTCTGTTGATGACTAAGAACTTTAGGCTTTTTGCTCTTCTTATTCGTCTCCACTTTTTAACTTGCATTTCTGTGGGCTGGATTCCTTGGAAGTGGAATTCATGGGCGGTTGGTTGTGTTGTGCATTTTGATAGGTACTCAGAGACCCTTTGCTAAGAATTTCACTTGTACATTTTTCATGACTTTGCTTTTATACTTTTTCCTACACCATGTCAGCGAGTCTGGAAAAGTTTGAAATTCCAGTGAAAATTCGCCTGAGTCCTGAACCCTGGACCCCGGAAACTGGTCTGGTGACGGATGCCTTCAAGCTGAAACGCAAAGAGCTTAAAACACATTACCAGGCGGACATTGAGCGAATGTATGGAAGGAAGTAGTTACTCTCTTTCAGCAGCGGTTTGCTGCAGGGAGCTCAGATCAAATAGGAAAATACTTGAAATGCATGTCTCAGACTGTGAGGCGAAGTCCATTCCTCGCATTCAGCCGGAACTGTTACTTCTCTGAGGTCACCACTGTCCACTGACAGGATGAGGGAGAGACTGAGACAGCAAACCCGGGTCTGTCTCACCTTTCTGCCCCTCCTGCCACGCGCTCCACCACCTAGGACGGCACCTGTCAGCACGAGGACTTTTCCGAATCATACTGGGGAACAATGATTTTAAAACCTCAAGTTTTTAAACATGATTTGTATGTTCTGTATAATGTTCAGTTTGTAACTTTTTAAAGTTTGGATGTATAGAGGGAAAATAGGAAATATAAGAACTGGTTATTCGGGGGCTTTTTTACTTACAGTATTTAAAAAAATGTAAGGTTATGTGTGATGTGAATTATGTAAATTTCAAATGCTTATGAATCAAATCATTGTTGAACAAAAGCTTGGTTGCTGTGTAATTATTGTCTTGTATGCATTTGAGAGAAATAAATACACCCATACTTATGTTTTAAGAAATTGAGACTTTGTGAATATATGCCTGATGGTGTCATCTTTTGTACATTCGTGTTTTTATTGGGTAAAAAACGAAGGTGTGCGTGGAGCAGAGTAGCAATAAAGGGTTGTGATTTAAAAGTAAAGAGGAAAATGCAGGTGGAGCATCAGTGGAAAACTCATCTTGGGTAGCTTACCGTTAAATAGTTGGTATCTAGTCAGCTGTTGAAACCAGGAACACATGGTAGAACTTGAAGACTAGGAAGTTACTCCAGATTTCATTGACTGGATGTGCACGGAGTCATCTGTATTTATGGCACATGAATTATGGAAATGTGTTCTGTCCCACTCTCCTCCTTTTTATCTACATGTTCAGTCTGTTTCACTTCCAAGTTAGGGTTTTTTTGCATTGGGGTGTGTGTGTGTGTGTGTATGTACGGGTGTATCTATTTGTAGTTTATTGAAAAAGCACCTTACCCTATCATAAACCTTCTACACTAGAAAATTAAATAACTTAGAATGCTTCGGAGAATAGTATCCTTACTGATTTATGTAAAATGAGATGCGTTTGTAGATGGTCCTGTTCATGTGCCACGTACTTGAGATTCCGAAAGCATGTTTCGGAAGTATGATACAGCCTTTTCGTGTGCGTTACTTGTCTATTATTTGAGTGTTGTTAAGAGTAATATTGTAGCAATTGTGTTCAAGTCAAGACTTGAAGAAAACGTAGGCGCCATATTTTATATAATATTGGCTATTTTCTTGATTCTCGTTTAAGGCATCAAGAGGCAAAAACGAAACATGAAACACAGACGTGTGCGGGGTGGTGGGAATGGTGGGGACCCAGGGCCTGCAGATTTTGGTCATATCTCAAACACATCATATTTAGAGATACTGCCGTATGGTATTTTTGGTTTCGAACTTTACTTGTATTCTTTTATATTTGTATTAGGTTTGGAACACTTCATAGCCTATCATGAAGTTTGGGAAAACTGCCAAGAGTTAAAAACCTGAAAGAAATGAAATGGAACCTCTATCAGGATGTTGTGATCCAAAAGTTAAAACAGGGTGGGGGTGGGTGGGATTTGCTTCTGATGCTTTATCTTCGGAATAATTGTTGGCTTTCACGTAACCTTTAAAAAGTTGTACTTAGTAAAAGAAGGTCCAATTCCTCAGAGAGAGATTGAGAATTCTGACTTGAAATAGTGTTAGATGACTATGTAGGTTATCATCAATTCAGAATAAAAATTGTTTCTTTTTAGAAACATCTAATAAGGCTGGTTTAAGCTGTATCTTATTTTAATCATTAAAAATTTTAAAGATTTTCTTTCTTTTTTTTTTTTAGAGGAAGGGAGGGAGAAAGAGAAACACTGATGTGTGAGAGATACATAAATCAGTTGCTTCTTTCACACCTCCAGCTGGGGACCTGGCCTGCAGCCCAGGCATGTGCCCTGACTGGGAATCTAACTCAGTCGTTCAGTTTCAGTCCACAGGCTGACACTCGATCCACTGAGCTACAACCAGCTTCATCCTTTTTTAAATAATTGTTTTCAGTACTAAAATACCAGATGCCAGGTATCAGATGTCACAGCGCAGTATGAAATTGAGTAGAATCTCTTTTGAAACCAATTACTTTCTAACCCAAACCATCTATGGTGACTTGAAAAACAGTATCTTTTAATATTACCCTTTCACAAAGGGAAAAGTCAGTTGATGGGGGAAAAAAAAAACACCCAACAACTATAATTCTGGTATAAGAAATACTGCTTTAACCAGAACGTACTTAAGGGAGAGGAGGAATTGCAAGGTAAATTGCTCCGATACACATCTGAATGTACGAGATGGTAGTTCCTAAAGGAATGGTTCCTAAGAACTGTTCTCCGGAAATGAGCTGAAGAAATTCTGGAGCCTTTCCTACGAAAGGTGTAGCAGGGTATACATAGCATACAGATGGGCAGGCATGTGCCCCCATCTGTACTCCCCTGCTGGTACTTTTTAACTTCAACCTCAGTAAAACGTTTTTGCCGATAACAAAACTTTCTAAGTACTACCTTGTTTTTAAATAAAGGGTTTGTATCCACAGTGCTCCCTCAAGTTTGCAATTTTTATAAGCAGTGTTTAAAAATAGATGAACCTGGCATAACCTTGCTGCTAAACAGTCACAGGTTTTTGTAGTTTTTGAACAATTACTCCCTGTGACACTTGAAACAAAACACTGATGTGTGGGTTCTTTTGGAAGTTACGTATGTCTGTCCGTCTGTAACATTTGAAAGGGGGGTCCACTTTTAAGCTGTCATACTGGACCACTCTGAAATGGGACACGCTTTATACTTAGCAGTGGTTATTTACTGTGAGTTTTCAAGTGTTTTCTTGCTGATGGCTTTTTCTGCCCGAAGGAGTGTAGAAGCCACGGTGTACGTACACTATTTGTAATTTGACATGGAGTTTGAAGAATAAATTATGTAAAAGCAATTCTGACCATAAAACTCAATATTTTGTCATAAAGAGAAAAGCCCCCCCCCAAAAAAAAAAAAAACAACAACAATTTATACAATTGATGTTCCTGAAATCCTTGTTGTAAAGGGAGTTTGGGTGAAATTTTCTTTTTTTGGCCTAGAACTCTATTCGCAGGGAAGTTTTGTCTTCTAGAAATCTGTTCTTAATCTTCATTTCTCAGCATTCTTCTTAATGGGGCATGTTTTGGGCCAACCTTCCTTGATTGTGGGAGAAGGAGTTCCATGTGATGGCTCAGAAACCAACTATAACAAAAGTTTTACTTAACACATTCTTGACTGGCAGTTTTATATAAATGCTAATGCGAGTGCAAACGGGAGTTAACTTGTGTAGCAAACTACATCCATCTGTTCATTAAGATCTAGCAGCTTCAGTGTGGGTTGGTTGGTTGGTTTTAAATCCTCACCCAAGATCATGCTGTTTGATTTTTGAGAGGGGAAGGGATGGAGGCAGAGAAACATGGATTGGTTGCTTCTTGGAACCTCGCCCCACCCCCGTAACTGACTGGGGATCATACTTGCAACCTAGGCATGTGTCCTGACCTGGAATCAAACCTGTGACCTTTTGGTTTACGGGACAACCCTCCAACCAGGCCAAGCTGGCCAGGACAGTGTGGTTTTTCTTGTGTAATTGTGCCTCATTTCTCTAACTTACCTCAGTTACTCTTCTAAACATGGGTAGCTGAGTTATTTCAACTACACCAAAAACATCTGTAACTTTAGGGTGAGGCAGGTCTGGGCTGTCATGGACCCCCAGCTTCCCATTGGGAAAAAAATGTAGCTGTCAGAAGAACATAGCGGTGAAAGTACCTTTTTATACTGCAAAGTTCCACGTTCTTCATCAAAATAGGGATCAAAAACCTGCCTAGCTTTCCAGATTTTATTCATAAACACCTGTGGTGCCAATGCCCTTCCTCACTGTTACAGTTAATTAACTGTCATGGCCCAATCTGGACCTTGTCACCCTCCCCCCCGAAATAGTCTGTGATCTGACAGCAGGTGGCTTGCAGGTAAGGCCTGAGTGAGACTAGAGAGTGGCTTTAATGGGAAGCCTGGGCGGGAGGGGACACAGGCTGGCTTCAACGGAGGGCTGGGGTGGGGAGGTGTTCACGTATGAAGTGCCACCTCTGACAGGTGCTGTTAGACACCTAGGTGTCGGGTGCTGAGAGGGGCCCGGTGGTCCCTCAGCTGCCTGGCCTTGTGGAGCAGCTGTCCCCTCTGGTCGGATAGGTGCTTCACCTGCCCCACCCTGCACAGGACCCTCTGCTCAGCCGGGTTGCTGACACCTTATCACCAGCCTCTGGGTGAGAAAGATTTACCAATACGAATTATGTTGGGAAAAATGTGGGAATCAAAATTGAGTCGCTACTTTGGGTCATAGAATGTGTGTGTGTGTGTGTGTGTGTGTGTGTGTGTGTGTGTGTGTGTTGCATGTGTTCTGCAGAGAAAAGCCTGGAAGGAAAGGTGCCAACATGCTGGTGATTATGGGATTGGGGCTGACTTTCTTTTCTCTCCGTGCTTTTCTTTCTAAATTAGTTTAATAATAGCATCACTGCTGTCATAAAACCCAAACATAGGAGAATAAGTGGTTTAAAGCTTTCTAAAAATCTTTCTTAACCGTATCCAAGATTAGTAAGTTTTTAAAGAAAAGATTATCTTCCAAGTGTCTCATGTTTTGGTAAAGAAATAGCCAGAAACCCTTTCATTTCCTGGTCACGTTGTATTGACATCAGCTCCCTAGGGCTGCCCAAGATGGTGCCACAAATTGGGTGACTTAGAGCAACAGAGAGCTGGTCCCTCCCTCACTGTCCCAGATGCCAGAATTCCAAACTCTGGCTGTGGGCAGGGCCCTGCTTCTTCCACACCTTCGGGGGGCCCTCCCTTGCCTTTTCGGTTCCGTGGTTGGCCATGATTTTTGCCTTTCCTTGCTGTGCAGGCGTATTACCCTATCTGTCTTCACACCCACTTTCCTCTGCGCATATGTGGGTCCGAGTTTTCCCTGTTTACAAGGACAGGGTCCTATTGAATTAGGTCCACCCTGATGACCCCATCTGAACCTGGTCAAATCAGGTCACGTTCTGAGGTGCTAGGAGTTGGGACTTCATACCTTTTTTTTCAGAAGGGGATGCATTCAACCCCAAACTGCATTTGCATATTTCGGGGGCATTTTCCAATGTCAGTGTGCATAAGTTGACCTAACTAATTAATAAAGTGACCTCGAAGGCTACACAGTATTTCATTGCATGGGTATGTTACAGTGTATTTAATCATTCTTTAATTACGGGGCATTTTGGTTATTCCAATTTTTACGGCTAGAATCCACATGACAACAGGCAGTCCTTGCTTACGTTTTTGTGCCTTAGTGGGAATTCGAGTATCTAAGGGACATTTCTTTAGTAGTGGTCTGGCTGGCTCACCCCTAAAAATGTGAAGCTCTCCAAATGGTGTTTTCCTTGGAACGTAGGTGGCCATCCTATACCTTGACTCCCTGGGTAAATTTAAGTTCCTGAGGGTGTGGGTGCTTGAGAGACTCATTTCCCCTGAGTTTAGTATACTCTGCATTTCTTTTACAAGATCCGGAGTATTTGCTACAATATCATTTTCATCAGGTGTCTATCATTTCATCCTTTAATCCAGGTTCAAGTTCAGGGAACAAGGGGGAAGGTGGGGTGCATGTAATCTGGGCAGGTGCCATCCAGGGAGCTTCTGTGGATCCTGAGTCAGGTTAGTTTTTTGTTTGGTTTGTTTTTTTTTTTTTGGTCATGTAGTTGCCTACCACCTCCATCCTCCCTTCCTCCTTTCCTTTTCTCTCCGATTATAAGGAATAACGCCCTATGCCTTTAAGTGATTTGTGGAATGGCTTTGTTGTGCCCTTTCCCAGGAATACACACCTATGAATAAAAGAAAAATGAATCAAGGAGGTTTCTGCCATCGGCTGCAGACCCGGGAGCCCGCAGGGCCTTTGTGTGTGTCCGCACTTCCCTCCCCTGCACCATTTGCAGGAAGCGCTGGGGACAGTGGGCACACCTGGTGTTGTCTGCCACCGTCCACCCCCCGCCCTTGGCTGACTCACCAGCCCCGTGATGCTGGGCACACGCTGACGTGCTCCGCTCCTCTTGCCCACGTGGCCGGTCACAGCTCCCGCAGCCCGGTGACAGCCTGCGCAGCAAGCCGTGCTGTTTCCCGGGCCAGGAGGAGGGTGAGCGGTCCCACGACGGTCACATGTTGCTGACCTGCGCGTCATGTTGAAACTGGTTTTGGTTCATGAAAAACATAAAGAGGCCCGTGTTTGCCTGGCAGCATTGGTAACAAGAGCTGCTTTTTGAATGTTATGACTGGCTTCTCCCTTTTTTCCCTAAGTCCTCCCAGCCTTTTCGTTTGCTTCAAAGATCCAGAAAAGGGGCCCCGGTTTGGGAAAACCTGAACAGCCGTGCTCTGCAAGACACCAGCAGGTCTCATGCTTGTGACTTACAGAATAATAGCAATTATAATAGCACAAGTGTGTGAAGCGCGTTACCTCCATTAATGCCCATGTCAGTGCCCTGGAAATGGGTGTGTGTTCTCCCTGCTTTACAGATGAGGAGACTGAGGCTGCAGACATCGCTGGAGTCCGGGACAGAGCAGGGAGGGGCCCAGGCTGTGGGAGCTCATCACAGGCTCATTGGGTGGCCAAGGATCTCAGGCTCTGGGCCTTTTGGAGCCACCCTGGGGGCCCTGACTCGCAGACCCGCTGGGAGATGGCTGGCCCCCAGCCTGCCACTCTGTCTGGCTGTCCTGGGCGGCTTACCCTGTCCGGCTCTTGGCACCCTTGCTTCTCTGGGCCTGCCGGGCGGCCAGCCTGGCCCTGACCACCTGCCCTGTACAGTCATGAAACAAATGCCACTCAGCTGCGGGCTTAGGTGTGCCCAGCACGGTGCCAGGGCCTTCCCGTGTGACCGGTGATGAAGGGACACGGGCTGTGTACCAACAGGAAGATCGCTGTATTCTCACAAGCTTCGGCTTGGGGATGGCCACCTGGTTAGCCATCCGCGCCTCCGATGTCAGTCACGGAGGCCGTTTCTATTTTTTGGTGCGTGTGACAGTGATGCTACATTTTCCGTTTGCGTTTCCCATCCAGTGGTTTCCCTTTTCTGTGGTAAACAGCGTAACTGAGGCATAATTTGTACCCCCCAGAGGTCCCCCTGCGTTCAGTGTGTGTAATTCAATGATAGTTAATGCATTTATAGAGTGGGCCAACCAACCGTCACCACAGTCCAGTTTTAGAACATTTTCCTGGCCTCCGAAAGTTGCCCCCAGCCCGTTGGCAGTCACTCGGGGGGCCTCTTTGGCTCCCTGCTGCCCTGGGCCGTCTGGTACTGTCTCAGGGAGGGGGGTGGCCTGGGCTGTGCACCCCGGGCTCCTGGGGCGTCCTGCCTCCCTGGCAGCCCCGCCGTGGTGTCCGGCTGTGCTCACAGCACGGCTGCTGGTTCTCTGCACCCGGGGGCTGTCAACACGGGCGCCCTCAGGGGACCCAGATACTGGCAGTCTCTCCTGGTAACTTCCCCCAGAGCCGCCTAATGGGGACTTGTATGGGGGCATGGACACCCTCTGTCACCCCAGCAGGTTCCCCTCCGCCTTTCTATGGGGCCTTTTCCCCTCCACGGGGAGATCGTGGAGAGGCACAGGGAGCCGGCATGTCCGTGGTTTCCCCGGGCAGGTTCTCGGGGCCCAGTGGTAGCGCAGCCCACCCCACCTGTCTGCCTGGGGTGGTGGTGGTGGGTGCGGCTGCTTCCACGGCTTCTCCTCGCTCACCAGGCTGTGTGATTATCTTCCCAGGGCTTTGGGTTTCAGTGACAGCGGAGCAGCACGCCGGTCCTGCTTTTGGACAGAGATGCTGATGGGAGTTGCAAGCAGCCCCCCATCTCAGCTCAGGGGGCAGATGGTCCAGCGGCAGCAAGCCCTGCTCCTCTGCTCCTAGGCCCCTCCTCTGGGTCCCACTTGGTCTCTGCTTGTTTGCAAGGTGTACCACAGCGAGGACGGAGGTCCCCCCACCAGGAACGGGGCTCCCTGAACCGAGCTATGAAGAACCCAGAGTCCTTGTCGTCGCCAAGTGCCTTGTCCACCAGCAGCATTCCCCTTTTGTTGGGCTGCTTCACGCACCAGCGTCACATGTCCGCGGACAGCCCTACTCGTGAGAAAATTGGGACTCAGGGACATGACATAAACTGGACGTAGCCACATGGCATAGACGCACATGAACTAGGTCATGTGCCCAGGCTGCCCAGTAACCAGGTACAAGGAAGACACCTGGTATCCAACACCAGGGAAACAGTCGGATTTGAATGATGGTGCAGTCCTGGGGTGGACTTACCTGCAGCCACACAGAGACGTTCCCATCTACCTACCTACCTTCCTACCTATCATCTATCTATTACCTATCTTATCTCGCTATATGTGTCATCTGTCTCTCTAATCTAGCTCTTTATTTCTTTCTTCTCTCCTCCTTTCTTCCTCCCTCCCTTCACCCACCCCCACCCACCCATGCAGTCATCTATCCATCTCTGACTGGTATTTTCTTGGAGCATTTAATCAATCACATGCACTCGCATTCTTGTTCCAGAGTCTGCTTCTGGGGACCTGATCCGAGACTCCAATTTCCATTTCTACCCTCTTGTTAACTTATTCAGTCTTCAGCCCATGACAGTCCGGCTCTGGCCTCATTAGTCCAGTGAAGCTACTGTCACACTACAGCCCCCTGGGGCACTAGGTTGCTAAACTCAATGAGCACAGGCTGAGTCCTTGATGTCACAGTGTCACCTGATGCCATGGACTTGTTTGAAAGCACAGCTCTTCTCTGGCACCCTTCCCCTGGCATTCCCTTTACATTTCTAGATCTTTCCTAGCCCAGTGTGGGCATATCCTCCTCTAGTCAAGCCATTAAACCAGAGCCCTCGGGTCTCCCCGGGTGACCGCCCTAAGCCCAAAGCTTCGCTCCCACAACATGCAGGTAACCCGCACGCCACTGTCCTTAGTGTTACCTTCTCTGAGTGCTAATCCGGGTCTCCGCTGAACATCTCTATGGAATGTCTCAAAAGCACCTAAACTAAACCCATACTAACCCTGACCATGAGAGCAAGCTTGGTCCTCTTCCAGCACGCTGTCTCAGTGCATGCAGCCACTTGCCCATCTAGCCATGACCTGGTGCCACCCTGGACTCCCCTCCCCGCCCCTCTATTCCCAGTAGCCAACTGGGCACCAATTCTACGTCTCTTGTATGGTCCACTTCTCTCCAGCTTCACCATGACTGTTGTACGTAGCCCTCTGCCACCTACACCCCCCTGGGCTGAGAGGGTACCCTCCTCTCTGTGTTCAGTTTTCACACTCCTTTCATTTTTCCCACACAGCTCCCAGACTGATTTTTCCAAAACACAATTCTAATCACGCCTTAAAAGTCTTGCTGACATATAATTCACATGCTATACAAGTTACCCATTTAACATGTAAAGTTCATGCTTTTAAATAGACTCACAGAATTGTGCCAACATCCTCACAATATAATTTTAAGAATATTTCCATCACCCCCCACCCCCCACCCTGAAAACCCCCTACCCATTAGCGGTCACCTCTCATTGCCCCACTTTCTTAGCCCTAGGCAACCACTAATCTACTTTCTGTCTCTATGGTTTTGCCTATTCTGGACATTTTCTATAAATATCATCATACAGTATGTGGTTTTTGGGGACTAGCTTCTTTTACTTAGAATATTTTTAAGCGTCATCCATTTTGTAGCCTCTGTCAGTACCTCATTCCCTTGCGGGGGAGCTGAATCCTCTTCCATTGCACAGAGATGCCATTTGGTTAATGCATTCACCACTTGATGACCGCTGGGGCTGTGTCCACTTTGTGCTGCTTCGGCTACTTGCGTACGTGTTTTTGTGCTGACGTACGTTTTCATTTCGCTTGGATACGTATCCAACGAACTTGTCAGTGGGTTTCCATGGCTGTTGGATCAACATGGTCCCCCTTTCCTTGGCGCCCCAGACCTTGCCCACCTTGCTGATCTCTCTCTGTGCTCTAGGACTTGGTGACCATGGGCTTTTTGGTCCATATCTTCACTCAGCTGTTGGTCTGGGCACCCCTTTGGACCTCCATCCATGTCTCCTTTACTAAGTCACCTCCACGCCACCTCCAGACCCCACCCAGGTCAGTGGGCATTTCCTCAAGGGAAGACGTTTCTGAGCTCCCCCCGGACACCCCATTTCCCTTTCTGCACCACGATTACGTGTGCATGTGTGCGTGTGTGTATTTCTCCTTTGCAGCACCTGTCACAGCCCCAGTTTACCTTTTGTTTAAGGTTTTTGTCTTTCTCTTCTCATGGGTTCACAATCGCAGCTGTGTCATGTTTTTGTCCCATCTCTGTGTCTTCAGCATCCACATAGCTCTGGGCTCATATTTGTTGAGTGAATGGTTGGCTACATGGCGGAAACCGACCAAACGTGGGGGATGTGGCCATCCCCCAGCCACGTCAGGATGAGTGCTGCAGCATTATCTGGTTCAGTGATTTTCAGCAGGGGTGTGGGAGGATTTTTCAACCATGCAATTCCTGCTTATTAGTCAGGGCCATGGGCCTCTTTTCCCTTAGATTGCCCCCTGCCAAATGACGGCCTTCAGCACCACAATAGCCATCCAGTGTGGACGACTCAAAATTATACCAATATTTTTCTTGTCAGATTGGCAAAAAAACACATTTTTTTGGTGTGCCGCAGAACTGTAGCCATTAGTTGATGTGTGCCGCGTGATGAAAACGTTTGAAAGTTGCTGATGTGTTTGACTCAGGGCTTTCTGATCTTGATGCAACGAGACTAGTACCAGTCAGGGGTGGTTAGCCCCCGCTGAGTAGGACATAAACATTAGCAAGGAAACGGTATAGTCTTCTCAAGGACCACGCCAGAGGCCACTCGGACTCTCCCCAGTGGGAGGGGACTTCTTAACCGCTGAGCCTTGTCAGAAAATGAAGTCACCAGAGATGCGAATACGTTTCCCACGGAGCAAGGAGCTGCTAAACCTACCACTCAGCTAACTTTCTCCGGGGTAGGAAGATGTGTGTGTTATTCAGGGTCAGGGACACACAGGTTCTCACTGACTTTCTGTCTGGTGCTCATGTCAGCTGCAGAGGGATCTAACCTCATGAGATCAGAATGTGAGAGGAGCTCTTCCGCCCCTTCCCTAAGGGCCATGTCATTGTTTTCAGGAACACTCTCTGGTTAGACTGGGGAGTGGAGTGGGGGTGGGGGTGGGGAAGTTGGGCCCCAAGTGAGCTGGGGGAGGCTGTGGGGCCGGGCAGCTTCGTTCCTATACACTCCTTTATCTCACACTCTTCGTCACCCCTGTGGAGCCTGAGTTCTGGGCCTCACGGAGGTGTGGTGGGGCAGATGGGCTTTTCTTCGGGGAACCATTCCCTTCCATGCAGGCTGCCAGCTGTGGTTTCCTCCGGATTTCCTTTAGAACCGCCTTCAGGCATCCTCCACCTTGCAGACAGTTGTTGAATTTCCATTAATAGCCCCCTTGTATTTTCTTTACTGTTGTGGGATTATGTCCTTTAAAATCTTCTTGCTGCCATTTTAATGGAACACAGGATGGGGAGGAGTTAGACACACAGTTTTCCTTCTTCCATGAGGACAGGAATCCCTACTTCTGTTTATGGAATTCGAGTTTAAGAAAACGCACAACTAAAGCATAATCTAGAATGGGGAAGGGATCATGTTTTAGTCTTTATTTCTGGGAGCCTAGCCCATCACCTTTTATGCGGTAGGAGCGCAGTCAGTCTCCCGGCGGAGTCGGCTCTTAACATTGAAGCTTCACTACTTTTGCTCCCGGTTCCCATTTTTATCTGTTTTCACAAGTACAATTTCTCATAGCATAGCCTCAACATCCGGGGAGCCATTTAGATCTCCATGGGATGGCTTTTTATATTTTCAGTCTTGACCGTGCGTTTCTGCAGGATTTGAAAGAGATGAGGAAATAGCTAAGTGCCCTATGTGGACAGGTTTATGCTCTGTAACTTGCCTTTAAAGTTAAAATTCCTTAGGCTTACTTTTCTTCCAGGTAAAAGTGTGACTCGGGTATTTTATAATCCCTTGCTTTTGTGGTTCACCCAGAGGTGATTTTCTCTTATAAGTTCCAGGGGTCCCTGAGTTAGGGGGACCCTTCCCCCTGCACCCGCACAGTGAATCTGTACCCTAGTCTTCCCAGAACACTTTTCCCCTCAAAAGAAAAGCCAGATTAGTGGTTTTGTTTCATCCAAATAAAAACTATCAAGCGTGGCATTATGACAATGGTCCTTAAATCCCCTAGGTCCCATTTTTGGCAGATAGCTGCGTCCCGTAATTGTCATTCCCATGATGTCCAGCTTACTCATCATCGGATGCATGACATTTTCCTGGTCTTGGAATGTTCCATCTCAATTAAATTTGGAGAGAAAAAGTCATTCTCCTACATTATAAATGGGAAAAAAACTGCACTGTGGAGCCTTTTCTCATCAAACTACACAACAAGAGGAACTGACTTCCCTGCTGGGCTCTCCCTGGGGAGAGAGCTGGTCCAGGGTGGAATCCACTCAGTGGGGAGCTCAAGGTCCCTTTCTACTTTGTGTTTTGTTCTTGGAAAAGTTCATTTTCATGTTTTTCCTATTAATGCTTTAGTAACGCAAATGACCCTAATTAATTCACAGCCTCAATTAGCACGCTTTTCGTATGTGGTGAAATTGAACAAAACCACAATGAACACACTTGGAATTAGACAATGTAGTAGAAAGACATAACTCGTGAACAACTCAGCACTGTTTTCTATCACTTATCTATCTAGTCATCATCTATCTATTTATTATGGCAGTAACGTATATGGAGATCTGTCCAGAAAGTATCCAGCCATGTAATATTAAAAATAGAGCCATCTACTGAAGAAGATACAAGATACAAGAAACATCATACATAGGACCATGAGATCTCCATCTCCTTCAAAGTAGGCACCTTGGGACCTCACACAGTTCTCTCAATAGCCATCAGTTGCCCTGTCCTATTTTCCTAAATCTCATCGATGGTCTGAAATTTCTTCCTTCTTAAAGGTGATTTTAGTTTTGGGAAAAACCAGAAGTCACAGGGTGCTAAATCTTGACCGTAGTGGACTGAGTCACCTGGATGATTTAATGTTTTACCAAAACTCTCTGCATCAGATGTGATGCATGAGCGGGTATGTTGTCCTGATGAACCTGCTAATCACCAGTTGCCCACAGCTATGGCCCTCTGAATCATCCGAGTAGTTTCTGCGGAGGAACATTCAAGCTTCACAGCAAATTTCATGCAGATTCGTTGCTCTGCTCACTCAGTCATTTTGAAGGCAATGGCCACACAGTGCACATGCTCACTCAACAGCTTCTACCGCCCCCACTGACTAGTACAGTGAAGTCGTCATTGTTCATGCACAAGTATTCCAGTCCACTCTTCTTGGCTGCCAGGTTATATCGATGTCATGCAAAACATTCTCATTATATCAACAAAAGTTGGACTTTTTCTGGTCAGACCTCATATAATATATGAGTTCATATAAAAGTTACCACTTTAACCATTTTTCGTGTACAACTCAGTAGGACTAAGCACATTCACTGTGCTGGGCAACCATTACCACTATCCATTTATAAAACATTTTCATCTTCCCAAACTGAATCTCTACCCATTAACACCAACTCCTTATTTCCTCCTCTTCCAGCTCCTAATAACCTCTATTCTTGTGTGTCTGTAAATTGAATCCACTTATTCTTTGTACCTCATGTAAGGTGGAATCATACAGTACTTGTCCTTCTGTGTCAGCCTTATTTCACCAAGCATCATGCTTTCCAGGTTCATACATTTTTGTAGCACATGTACGAATTTCATTTTTTTTTAAGGATGAATCCACTATATGTATGTATATACCATGTGTTAATTCTTTAATCTATTGATGGGTGTTTGGATTGTTCCTGCCTTTTGGTAATGGTGAATAATGCTGCTTTGAACATTGGTGTACAAATATACTGGGTCATATGGTAATTCTATGCTTAAGTTTTTGAGGAACCACCAAACATTTTTTCATCTGCATGATTTCACAGATGGAAAATGAGGCTCCAGAGAAGTTAAGCTGCTAGTTCAAGGTCACACAACTGGTCTCTAAAGAGAGTTATTAAACTTAGATTAATAAATATGCTGCAAAATGCCTACTTGGTGTTTTCCATAAATAGGCTCTCAAGAAATGTTTTTTTTTCTTCCCTTTTGCTTCTGATGACAATTCAGATACACTGGCCTAAAGTTTAAATTTACTTAAGACTCCACAGTCTTTCATTGTCTTTTTTTTTTTTTTTTAAATTTTATTGTTGTTGTATTACATCCATCCCCTTTTTGCTCCCCTTTGTCCCCCTTCATTGTCTTTACAGATATCAGGAAAACAAATAATTCTACTATTGGCTAAAGTGGTTCAAGAAACTTCTCACACCTCAAAAGTGCAAGCTCCTTTCAAACAAGTCATATGTTGATTATAATTCCTGGATCTTTGTCTACAGCCTTTTGCTAGGCATACTTTGGTGGCTGTGGTTAATACGGTTTGGGGTCCCTGAGAGTAATAGAATTGCTTTATGCATTTTTTTATTGATTATGCTGTTATATGTGTCCCAATTTTTCCCCCTTTGCTCCCCTCTGCCCAGCACCCCCTCCCTCCAGCAGTCCCATCCCCCTTAGCTCATGTCCATGGGTCATGCATGTGGGTTCTTTGGCTTAATCTTTTCCTGCACTATTCTTTTTTTTTAAATTTTATTGTTGTTGTATTACATCCATCCCCTTTTTGCTCCCCTCTGTCCCCCTCCCCACCCACCCATTCTCCCCAAAGTCAATCCCACCTGTTGTCCATGTCCATGGTTCCTTTATACTAGGTTCTTGTCTAAGCTGCTCCCCTTCTTTGCCTCTGCCTCCCCCCTCCCCCCAACCCCATTCCCCCTGACCACTGAAGGCCTATTCCTTGTATTCATATACTTGTTTCTGTTTTGCTTGTTGTTAGTTTTGCTCATTATTGTCCCGTAATG
The DNA here is from genome assembly GCA_004026585.1 of Noctilio leporinus. Classification (NCBI taxonomy): domain Eukaryota; kingdom Metazoa; phylum Chordata; class Mammalia; order Chiroptera; family Noctilionidae; genus Noctilio; species Noctilio leporinus. The sequence goes on from PVIW01009801.1 coordinate 43,620, forward strand.
GGTGAGATCATATGATATTTGTCCTTCACTGACTGGCTTATTTCACTAAGCATAATACTCTCCAGTTCCATCCATGTTGTTGCAAAGGGTACAAGTTCCTTCTTTCTTTCTGCTATATAGAATTCCATTTCCTGCACTATTCTTAACATCTCCCTGTTTATTATGTACCCACCAACTATGGTTCTTAATCCCTGTGCCTTTCCCCACTTCTTCCCCCTCCCAGTTGACACTCCTCCAGATGTTCCCCATATCTTCCATTCTGTTTCCTCTCTGGTTGTCTGCTTTGTTTTTGTTTTTATATTTTAGATTCTGTTGTTGATAGGGGTGAGTTTGTTGTTTTAATATTCGTAATTTTGACCTTCTTTTTCTTAAGTCCCTTTAACATTTCACATAACAATGGCTTGGTGGTGATGCACTCCTTTAGCTTTGCCCTGTACCAATTATTCTTAATGTAGAATTTTCATAGCAGATTGATCTGCCACTATTTTCTCCCCAGTCCAAACTACACAGCAGTGATCTCATCCTGGTCTGCGGCTGAAGAGGCTGAATAGGAGGGGCACTGTAAGGTATGTGAAGTTTAACTTGGAGAACCTGTTGGCCTTTCTTTGTCCCAGACTCTGGTCTGTCATGTCCACCTTGAGACCCTCCTTCTAGGTGACAAGTCACCTTTCTTTCCTGCTCTCACGCCCACCTGCCTGTAGTTGCTATGGGGTCATTTGGGCGCCTGGGAGTGGAACCCCAGCTGTTACCTCTCCCAGGAGAATTGACACCCGACACCTGGTTCTGCTAGTGGACTAAAGGCCCAGTTCAGAATTCCCGGCAGATCGGTGGGTACCGAGTTCGGGAACAGCCCCTACGAGGCCCAGAAATCACATAGGAACACCGCGGCCGGTTGAGGGAGGCGCAGCTGGAAAGAGGTCCAAGCTTCCAGCAGCCTCGGTTCCCTGATTGTTGGACCAGGAGGCAGTTCATTTTTTCCTGGAAAGAAGTGAGAGTCTCCACCCTGAAAACCCTCTTTGTCAAGGGAAGTTCGGTAAGCCAAGGACTGGGGAGCAGAGGAGGATTGGCCATGCTTTTAGGCGGAGGGGAGACCAATAAACCTGTCCCATCCGTGCAGACCGCCGGCAGCGCGTGCAGCTCCCAAAATGTCCACAAGGTGGCGCAGGAACTCCGCTGATACCTGTCCTGGGCGGTGACCCAGCTTTTCTGCCCCATTCCAGGTGGAACCGGGAAAAGACAGCGTGATGAAGCCTTCATGGTGGCAAAAGATAGCTTTTGACATCTTAAGCATTCAGATGGAGGATTCCATTAAAAATGGATTGAGTTTCTAATAACTTAGAGGAAGTTATTGATGTGAACCAAAGCTCCCCGTACCGTGCGCGCCTGCACAGGAGTTTCAGGTCAGGCAGGTAGAAGCAAAGGAGGAAGGTCGAGTTGCTAAGTGCGGTGACCTTGAACTCGTCCCCGGGCTGCTTCCCTTCCGCACAGGGGCCTTCCCTGTGCAGCGCTGTGGACAGCGCTGGGACAGGGGCTGAGCAGACAGTAGGGGAAAACAGTGCCCAGCCTCCAGAGGGCTTGCAGCCTGTTGAGATGTTAGACACAAGATAAGAATGGTGCCTGGAAAAAAAAAAAAAAATAAGACCCAGGAGTTGAGGAGCAGGGCTACGATGTAAAATAGTGTGGCCATGGAAGGCCTCTCTGGAAAGAGGACATTTCAGTAAGACCTGAAGGACTGATGGGGCACGCCCCGGGGTTTTATGGGGAGGAAGATTCTAGGCTGTGGTGCAGCAGAGGCAAAGGTCCTGAGGCAGGAATGTTTTGGGCAGACTCCAGTGAGGGCGCAGAGGGAAGGATGCAGAGCAGCTGGGCCGATGGCACCGTCATTAATGGAAATGGGTTGAAGGAGCAGGTTTTCTGAGGAACTGGGAGCTATGCTGAGATTGAGGGGCCGTGGAGATGTCCAAGGGGAGACGTCTCGCATCTATGAACCTGGAATTTTGGAGGCGGGTCTGGGCTGAAGTCTAAATGTAAAGATATTTAAAGTCATTAAATGGAGTGAGAATGGGTAGAGAGAGAAAGTCCAAGGACTAAACCTGGGCACACGCCAACGTTTAGAAGTTGGGGAGAGAGTAAGGCAGGCAGCAGAGGTGATAAGAGGTTGGACCGGTGAGGATGGAGGAAACTCAGAGTGTGGTGTCTTGGAGGTCAAGAAGGAGGGAGAGATCAGCTCTGTCACCAACTGCCACGAAGCCAGCACACAAGTCACCATCAAGCAGGATTTCTCAATCTTACACTGTAGACTTTGGGGCTGATAATTCCTTGTGGTGGGGACTGTCCTGTGCATTGTAGGATGCACCACGGCACCCCTGGCCTCTATCTGCTAAGATGCCATTAGCAACACCTTCCCAGCTTGGTGCCCCTCTCTGCGTGCAGACCGCCATCGCCTTCGGGAGTTGGGAAGCTGTTATCTTCATCCTCACATGCGTTAAGCACAGACAGGGTTTCCATGACATTTTCCGTGGAGACACAGAATGGAGGTTAAGGGACTTTTTTTTTCTCTGAAATATGATTCGTGGTGGTGTAAGCATGACATGCTATACCATTTAACAACTGTGATTAAACACAAAAAGCCCTACTCTCTCACTCTCCTCACCTCTCTTGCCCCTGCCCTGCTGTCATTTTTCCAAAATGATAAAGGAGGAGCTTGTCTTTCTTCCAGTTTCCAGGTACAAGGTCAGATTGTTCCCCCTCGCCCCCACTGGAATACAAGATTAATTTATTGCTTTGCTTAAATCTGACTCAAAATCTTTCCCTCCCTACAACACACACACACACACACACACACACACACACAGAGTTAAAATGCAACACTTTTTCCCCCATGATTTTATTCATTATTTTTAGAGAGAGGGAGGGAGGCAGAGAGGGAGAGAAACATCAATGTATGGTTGCCTTTCACCTGCCTCCAGCTATGGACCTGGCTGGAGACCTGGCTTGCAATCTTGTTATGTGCGCTGGCAGGGAATCGAACCAGTGACCTTTGGGTTTGCAGGCTGGCGCTGATCCACTGAGCCATGAGCCAGGGCCTGCAACACTTTTTAAAAAGCAGATATTCCATGGGCTCATTAGGAATTTTATTGAGTACCTATTGGAATAATTATCTTTCTGGACATTTAGCCAATACATTCAGAGGGCAAATTCATGTGGCATTTACAAGCGTCTCAACAGAAAATATCTTCAGGGTACGAAATGGTAATTGGATTCCACTTTGAGACAGGGGAAGTTCAGATACTGCTGAAGACCAAGGTCAATTTAAGTGTGAAGTTTTAGGCCTTTGGAAGGAGAAAAGAAAAACAAACCTGTGGATAAGTAAGCTTTTCCAGTAGACTGGCTATTGGTGCCATGTTACCTTCTTGGAACTTCCTGGGCAGGCTTTCCAATGAGGTTATCACGAGGCCCATTAATGACATTCAGGTGCAGATTCTATAAAGCTGGGCATAGAAATGGCCTGTTCCAGGAGCTTACAACATTGGTCACTCATCAGTCATTCTTAAAACAATGGGTCCCACTCCTAGAGATTCTAGGTCTGTCTATGAGGCGTAAGTTTACAGCATCTGTCATTTGCAAAATGTGCCTCAGGTCATTCTGACCAGTCCTGGACTTCACATTAGCACTTCAGGGGTTATTTGCCCATTTTGAATAGAAATTAAGGAGTTTTAGGTCTTAGACAGGAAAAGGTTCTGTAACTTAATGAGCCTGACCTCTGTATTTCAAAAAAAGTGAACAACTTGGTATTTAAATGAAGATAAGATTAGAGCAAATCTATAGTGAAAAAAACATTTTTTTAACTTTTTGTTTTAAGGAGACTTCTGTTGACCACGTTGAAAACTTTTTCCTTCTTCTTCTTTTTCATTCTTCTGCTTCATCTTGGTCATGGATAATACCATCTGTTTGTGCTCCTGGTGCCCATGTCAGACCAGTCATTGAGACTCAGCTAACCAAAGATGTTTATATATATTCTTGCGGAAAAAGTCATCTATTGTTAATATAACAAGAACAGTTTGTGTGACATTGGTATAACCTGGCAGCCAAGGAGAGTGGACTGGATATCACATGTATGAACAATGACGACTTCACTGTACTAGTCAATGGGGGTGGTAGACTTGATTGAGTACATGTACTATGTGGTCCTTGCCTTCAAAATGACAGCAAATAAAGCAATGAATGTGCATCATATTTCGCTTTCAGCTTGAACATTCCTCTGTGGAAACTATTCAGGTGATTCAAAAGGCCGCAGCTGTGGGCAGCTGGTGATTGGCAGCTTCATTAGGACAATGTGCTCACTCATGCATCACATTGCATAGGTTTTGTAAAACACCAAATCCCCCAGGTGACTCAGCATTCCCTACAGCCCAGATGTGGTGCCCAGAAACTTCTGGCTTTTCCCAAAACTAAAATCACTGATGAAGAGGAAGAGATTTCAGATTACCGATGAGATTTAGGAAAATATGATGGGGCAGCTGACGGCGATTGAGAGAACTGTGTGAGGTCCCAAGGTGCCTACTTTGAAGAGAACTGCAGTATTATTGTCTTATGTACAATGTTTTTTTGTATCTTTTATCTTTTTCAATAAATGTCTCTCTTTTTCATAGTGCATGGCTGGATACTTTCTGGACGGATTGCTATATCTCAATGTGCATTTGTCATTCACCTGAAGTGATGTGACATCATGCCTTCTCTCTCTCTCTCTCTCTCGAGGTCAGTCAGCCTCAAAGAAATGTCTATCTCTCATATTGTCCTCTTTGATGTATTCTTGGTAAACAAGGTTGAATAAGCCAAGATTTCCCCAATGAATGGCCACTGCCCCTCTTTTGTTCATAATTATGCAAACTCTGTAAGTCCCACTCAACTTGCAGGGTATTTCTTGACTGGCCTGTGTCTACCATCTTTATTTTTATGGTAACATCTCAGCGCCAATCCAAGAGATCCTTCTCACCAGCAGTAGAAAGAACAAAGCTGATAAAGGATCACTCCTCAAAGATTTTGGTTTAGTTTGGAATGATAAACATGTAATGATGTGCAATATTTAAGGAGTGTCTCCTCTGTAGGATCTTAAAGGCTCCCTGGGAGGTCCTAAGTAACCTTGATCAAAGAGTTGTCTTCTAAGTATGAGGGCAGGAACCTATCCACATGACTAGCTTGTTTGTGATTTTCCTCCATCCGCAGGGATCCCTTCCTCTTCCTGGATGGAGTAATAACTGCAAAGTAGATCAGACCCTGTAAAGAAAGGTAGTTAAATTATAAGGCATTTTCACAAGAATAGACATTTCTCCAAAAAGAACATACAGATGGCCAGTAGACCTACGAAAAGATGCTCAAAGTCACTAATGATCAGAGAAATACAATTTAGAACCACAATGATTCTCACACAGGTCAGAAGGGCCATCAGCAACAAATCAACACACAACAAATGCTAGTGAGGAAGTAAAGAAAGGGCACCCTTTGCAGTGTTG
>PVIW01009802.1:0-49097 GCA_004026585.1 Noctilio leporinus
ATAATTGCCAATGATACCTCAGACAAGGGTCTGATCTCCAAAATATATAAAGAACTAATGTGACTCAACACCAGGGAGACAGACAGCCCAATTAAAAAATGGGCAAAGGACCTGAACAGACAACTCACTGAGGAAGATATACAAAGGGCCCAGAGGCATATGAAAGAATGCTCAACATCACTAGTCATCAGAGAGATGCCAATTAAAACTACATTAAGATACCACCTCACACCTGTCAGAATGGCAATCATCAACAAATCAACAAACAACAAGTGTTGGCGAGGATGCGGGGCAAAGGGAACCCTCATACACTGTTGGTGGGAATGCAGGCTGGTGCAGCCACTGTGGAAAACAGTATGGAGTTTCCTTAAAAAACTAAAAATGGAACTGCCTTTTGATCCAGCAATTCCACTACTTGCACTATACCCAAAGAATCCTGAAACACCAATTCATAAGAACCTATGCACACCTATGTTCATAGCGGCACTATTTACAATAGCCAAGTGCTGGAAACAGCCTAAGTGGATGATTGGATCAAAAAACTTTGGTACATTTACACAATGGAATTCTATATGGCAGAAAGAAAGAAGGAACTTGTACCCTTTGCAACAACATGGATGGAACTGGCGAGTATTAAGCCAGTCAGTGAAGGACAAATATCATATGATCTCACCCATTACGGGACAATAATGAGCAAAACTAACAACAAGCCAAACAGAACCAAGTATATGAATACAATGAATAGGCCTTCAGTGGTCAGGGGAATGGGGTAGGGGGGAGGGGTAGGTAGAGGCAAAGAAGGGGAGCAACTTAGACAAGAACCTAGTATAAAGGAACCATGGACATGGACAACAGGTGGGATTGACTTTGGGGGGAATGGGTGAGTGGGGAGGGGGACAGAGGGGAGCAAAAAGGGGATGGATGTAATACAACAACAATAAAATTAAAAAGAAAAAAAGAAAATTACTATAAAATGTTATATGCCAACAAACTAGATAACTTAGAAGAAATAGATTAATTTCTAAAAACACAACAAAACTGAATAATGAAGAAATAAAAAATATGAATAAATCAATTACATGTAAGGAGATTAAATTAGTAGTCAAAATCTCTCAACAACAACAAAAAGCCCAGCTGCAGATGCATTTTCTGGTAAATTCTACCAAATATTTACATGAGAAAGGAACACTTCCAAACTTAGTTTATAAGTTCAGCATTACCCTGATACTAAAAGCAGGTAAGGGCACTACAAAAATATTATAGATCAATATCTCTGATAAACAGACACAAAAATACCTCAACAAAATACCAAGAAATTGAATTCGATATACATTAGAAACATCATACATCATGAAGTGGGATTTATCATATATCATGAAGTTGAATTTATCTCTGAAATGCAAGGATGATTCAATATACATATCAATAGTATACCACATTAATAAAATGAAGGATAGTAATCATATGATCACCTCAATATATGCAAAAAAACATTGGACAATATTTAACATCCTTTCATTATTAAAAAACACTCAATAAATTAGAGAAGGAATGTATTTCAGCATAATAGAGATCATATATGAGAAGCCACAGCTAACATCATGCTCAGTGATGAAATGTCGAAAACTTTTTCTCTCAGTTTATGATCAAGACAAGGGTGCCCATTCTTCTGTTCAGCACAATATTGATCCTAGCTAGGGCAATTAGGCAATAAAAGCAAATAAAAGCCATACAAAAAATAAAGAAGTAAAATTTTCTTGTTTGCAGGTGACATGGCCTTATAAATAGAAAATTCTGAAGACTCCACCAAAAAAGTTGAAAGTGATAAATTAGTTTAATAAAGTAGCAGGATACAAAATCAACATACAACATTTAGTTGTGTTTCTGTACACTAACAAGACATTATCTGAAAGAGAAAGTAAGAAAATAACCCCATTTACAAGAGCATAGAAATCAATGAAGTACTTCAGAATAAATTTAACTAAGGAGGTGAAAGACCTATGCACTTAAAAGGATAAGACATTAATGCCCTGGCTGGTGTGGCTTAGTGAATTAAGCACTGGCCTGTGAACACAAGTGCCTCTGGTTCAATTCCCAGTCAGGGCACATACCCAGGTTGCAAGCCAGGTTACATCCAGGTCCCTAGTTGGAGCAGGTGAAAGGCAACTATGCATTGATGTTTCACTCCTTTTCTTCCTCCCTCCCTTCCCCAATCTCTAAAAATAATGAATAGAATCTTTGAAAAAAAAGTATAAGACATTAATGATAGAAATAGAAGAAGACACAAATATAAATCAAAAGATATCTTGCACTCATGGATTGAAACAATTATGTTGTTAACAAAACCACCCAAAGTAATCTACATATTCAAAGCACTAACAATAAAATTCCAATAGTATTTTTCAGATAAACAGGAAAAACAATCATATATCCTGAACAGCCAAAACAATCCTGAGCAAGATGAAAGATGGAGGCAGCATACTGGCTAATTTCAAACTATATTACAAAGCTATAGTAATCAAAACAGTATTAATGGCATTAAAAACAGATACATGGACCAATGAAATAGAATAGAGATTCCAGAAATAAACCCACACACTTATAGTCAACTAATCTTTGATAAGAGTGTCACGAACACTCAACTGGAAGAAGAAAATTGTCTTCAATAAATAATGTTGGAAAAAGTGTATATACACATGGAAATGAGGGAAAGTGGACTCCTCATAAAGATTAACTCAAAATGGATTGAAGACTTAAATATAATACCTAAGACTATAAAACTCCTAGAATAAGAGATAGGGAAAATCCTCCTTGGCATTGGCCTTAGCAGTGAGTTTTTAAATATGATACTAAAATATAGGCCACAAAAGCAAAAAGTAAATAAGTGGGACTATATCAAACTTAAAAGCTTCTGCACAGCAAGAAACAGTCAACATATTGGTAAAAGGATACAGACTTTCACTAAAACTATGAGTAAGTTCTGAGACTCTAATATATAGCTTGATGACTATAGTAACTACTGTATTGTACACTTGAAGTGTGTTAAAATTTCTATTTTTAGATATTAAGCATTCTTAACACTTATGTACACCCAAAGGGTAACTATGTGAAGTGATGTGTACATTAATTAGCTTAATTGTGGTAAATAATTCATAATGTATATGTATATCAAACTGTACATTTTAAATATATATGATTTGATTTGTAAATTATACCTCAATAAAGCTGGGGAAAGGAGAGAGTCATCCTCTTTGATTTTAATATAACCATTCCAGCTTTCTTTTGGTTAGTAATTGAATGGTACTTTTTCCCTCCATTTAATACAGCCTGTCAATGGGTTTTTATATAAAATGTGTTTCTTAAAAATAAGAATCTAATGTTCTTAGACTAAGATCCTAAGCCTCTACTTGTTGACTGAACTTAGTCATGTAGCAATACCTACTTTTAGTGAAGGCTGTATATTTTAGTGTTTTAGCTGGGCATGTTGCTTGAACATGCAAATAAAGACACACACACACACACACACACACATTCATGAACACCCAGGTTTTGTTTCTAAAGAAAAAGTGGGAGTGGATGTGTGGTTACGCAACTATCTATCTCTGCTTCAGTATCTTGGGTATTTGTAGCTATCTTTACATTTACAATAAAAGCATATGTAACCATTCTTTCTGTTTGAAAAATTAAATAATTTATTTGATCATTTTATATAATATTTAAATATCTTGTTAATATATTATTATTCTTGTTCAAGTTATTTAATATACATTCAATATTTTAAAAAATCATTCCTAGGAAAGTGGATGCTTTTGTTTTTGTTTAATAATTAGTTTACTTTGTCAAGGCATTAATGTTTGGAACTTTTTAGCAATCATTTTGTCTTCAGCAGCATATAAACTGTTTTTGTGTTAAAAATGCATTTTTCCATGGACATGGACAACAGGTGGGATTGACTTTGGGGGGAATGGGTGGGTGGGTGGGGGGACAGAGGGGAGCAAAAAGGGGATGGATGTAATACAACAACAATAAAATTTAAAAAAAAAAAAACACACAAAGTAACTAAAAAAAAAAAATGCATTTTTCTTCAAAACAAAGTCAGAAATTAAGCATTAACCATCTTAAGTGCCTTCTTACAGGTTTAAATCAAAGTCCAGAGTTCTAGGAACAGACTTTCATCCTGGGTGAACACAGAATGTGAGAGAATGTGTGGGAAGAGCAGCCTGTGTGTTATGTGACGCTGCTTTTGGATGTAATCAGGTCATGTGTGGCGTTTTATTAGGGTCATTCCCCTTTCCCTGTTGAAACAAACTAGTTAATATATATTTTTAAACCCTAAGAATGCAAATACTTTTTTAGTTAAACATGGTGCTACCCAAATGCATGTATATTCCATTTAAATTTAGAATGTATCTTACTGAATTCAATGATGTGAAATAAAAAGCAGTGAATTTAGAAATTATGTATCACATTTGTGATATTTTTCCTTCTATTTAGTTTTATGCCTCTAGGTTGAAGCACCAAAAACAAAATTATTTATATATTCAGAAAAATGTACTTAGCTGGATAATAAAACATTATTATAAAAAATTTTCCAATACTATTCACCTTATTTTTACCTTAGCCCACTTTTCTTTTCTTTTTTTTTATTGTGATTGTGCATTGAGCTATACTTGAAAATTGATTTAATTTCCCTCAAATTTGAAAATCAAGTGCATTAATGTCTGAAATGATTCATTGTCCTGTAGTTCTATTTGTGATTTTAAAATGTTTTCCTAATTTTAAAAAATGTCATACTTTTTCATATCAAAAAGTTACTTCCTAAGATGCATTCATATAACTTAAACATAAATATATGTAGTTCTTAGAAGTAAAGAAAACTGTTTGGCTGTTAACACAGATTTACACAATACCTAAACCTGCTCTAAATAAACTTATAAATATGAATTAAGTATGTGGATTTAGAGGAGAAAAATTCACTATCAGATGGCAAGGAATAAATTTAAAACACTCATTTCTCAGACTTACAGATTATTACCAAAATCAGCATATATAAACAAATCCTTGTTTCCATTTTCAACTACACCATTTTAAATATTGCTTCATTCATAGAGGGAAAATTCACAATATTAAGATATAGCATGTAGGTCTGAATGAAGTACACTGCTCTAAAGATGTGTAATGATTATTTAAAGGTGAGTGTGATGCTTAAAATTACATAATCTGGAATGAAAGATAAACAAAAAGGTAAGTGGTTGACTGAGAACCACTTACAACCAAAGCTTCAGCCTGCTAATATTATTTTCAGTTAATAAAAGTCAGACAGAAGCAGAAATTTTTAATTTAGGGTATAGAAACAAATCAATGGCACCAAACAAACATCATATAGAACAATTATTGAGTGCCATAAGCAAGCAAAAAGGTTTATGGGTCTCAGAATTGACTCCGAATTAAATGAAAAACACAGGAGGATATACAAAAGGAGGTCAAAGAGAAAATGATTGGAGCACAATGATTATAAAAGGCCAGTTTTTAAATAATTGTCATATCAAGAAGTAACTTAAATCTAAAGTAATTTCAATCATTTTGCGAACATGTAATTAGTATTTTCCTTAGCATAACAATATGCCTGTAAAGACTACCTCTTACATGCTATTTATTATTCTGTTGCATTAGCCAACAATAACAGGAGGGCAAAATTTTACCCAACATGTTAAAGTTGTCCCTCCCAAATTAAATAAGGATGCTATTAAGGACCTGCTTCTGGAAAATGCCAATGCCAAGAATGTCTAGACATATCTGAAACATCACATAGCTTTCTGTAATTTTGCATGTGTACAGCAGAGGGCACTAACATAATTACAATAGTTGGACCTGATGGGAGTAATCATCTGTGATTCTGGGATTCACGGGAAATAGTAAACTGGAAAGTTTTCCCCATCTTTGTCAATGAATAGTTTCCTTCTGCTTAAATAGGGAAATTATTTTCATGAAATTTACTTAATTTTTATAGCTAAAGGGCCATAATAATAGAAAGTTAATGTTGATTATTCCCTTAGAAATGAGCAACACAATGAGTGATTTTTGAACATCATAACCAGCTTTCTCAGAAGAACAATAACACTCTTATCAACCTTCCTCCCACTTCCTCTTGCTCTCATATAGCTACACTCATCAACTACATGTTCTCCCAAAACACTATCCCAAGAATCTGAAAGTGGATAAACTTTTGGATATATGGGCAGCTCTTTATTTATTTATTTATTTATTTTGAAGATTTTATTATTTTTTTAAAGATTTTATTTGTTATTTTTAGAGAGAGGGGAAGGGAGGAAGGCAGAAAGGGAGAGAGAACATCAATGTATGGTTGCCTTTCACCTGCCTCCAGCTACAGAACTGGCTGGAGACCTGGCTTGCAACCTCATTATGTGCCCTGGCTGGGAATCGAACCAGAGACCTTTGGGTTCGCAGGCCGGCACCTTTCCACTGAGCCACCAGCCAGGGCTTTGGGCAGCTCTTTAAACTACAGTAGAAGCATTGCCTGATCATAATGATCTCTACATTATGATGGAAAATTTTGAGGCAAGTGGAAAGACTAACAATTAGCTATTATGTGGATGACAAAGAATGAGAACGTTAACTGATGTGATACTCAAATATGTGTTTCATCACAAAGAGAAAGACCGGATGGTCAGTTTTGTGGTCTTCATTTTCTAGATAAAATTAATAGAATAACCGCTATCCTTAGTAAAGCAGAAAGTATAGAGACTTGGAAAGAATAGAAAGAACAGAGTAGCAGGGAAGCAAGGCTCTGGATAGGATTACATGTAAGCCTTATGTTTGTAGTCAGGACTATCTTTGCTTTTGTTGTTTATTTAGAGTTGAAAAAAATGGAGCCCAAATCATGTGTTAGTGTCTATTAGAAGCACTGTGAGTAGAACTGATTTGACTGTGTAGAATGATACTGTTGGTTGCCAACTGTGGCAGATACTCCAGGTTGTTTTACTGAGATTGTCTTGCTTTCCACTCTTCCCATGTTCTCTATTAAGGGAATTCTGTTTTTTGTTTGAGCTGATAATGTTCTTTTTCCTAGTAGTGGCCAGATGACAGAGTCTGGCCCCTGAGTTGTAAGTAGAAATCTACTAGAAAATTTTGGAAACTGTTTTGCTTTCATGATGTAGGTTCACCCTCTTCCTCTTCCCTTCTTTGTCCATCTAGGCATGGTGGTATAATTTCAGACTTTTAAACAACTATCTTGTTTCAACGAAGATGAAGGTCACTTGCTAATTCAAAAGGGTAGGCATTTAGAAGAAGCCAGGGTCACTGGTGTTGAGCAGTACGGATTCCCTAGGACCAGGCTTCTTGTTAGGTACTGAAGTAAATACATGTGTTTTAAATCTACCGATAGGTATGGGCATGCATCATCCAGAAAGGGCAAAAATTCCAGATGGAAGGAGCAGGAAACCAAGAGATCAGAAGAAGTGGGTATGTTGGGTATAAGGTAGGGATGGAAAATAAGTGGTTCATTCTGATTCAAGCATAGAGCATGTAAGAGGAAGTAGAGCAAAATATTTTTGAAAGTCAGTTTAAGTCAGGTCATCAAAGGCCTGCTGTGCCAAGTTAAAAAATTGGAATTTGTTATGAAAGTAAGAAAGAACCAGTGAAAGTTTCAGAGTCATGGAGTGAGTGCCATGCTGAGATCTATGCTTTATCAAGCAATGACTTGCTGTCTTAGTGCAGTTAGCTGAGTCTTAGTATGAGACTGTTATTCATCTAGACTAGAATAAACAAAGGCCTAAAACAGGGCAGGGGCAGTAGGAATAGAAGGGAAGAGTGAATAGTAGGAGTTACTTTCAAGGCAAAATGGACAGGTACTCATGTGTGGCATTAATGGAGGTAGTTTGGAGGAAGAATCTTGCTGATTTTGGACTTTCACATTTTTATGATTGAATGAATGGAAAATACATGGGTTGGCTAGGACCAGGGTTTTCTTCTTTTGGAATAAAATGGAAAAGGAATGTTAAAGATTAAGATTTCTTTCTAAAGTTTAAAACTCCGATAAGGGACTGCATCTATTTTTCTTCCTGACTTCAAAATTTCCTTGTTCAAGATTTTAATAAAGTGAATCCTCTGAAAATGAAGGCTGTAGGAGGTTCACTGCTGTTTTTTTTCAGCACCCAGAAGAGTGCCTGGCACACAGTAGGCCTTCAATCAGTATTTTGTGTAATAAATGAATTAATTAATTATCTTTGGAAACTTTTAGAGCCACAAGTGAAAAAATAATAATATCTGATATTTCTAGGCCTGGAAAAAACTTTAAAGATTGTCTGGTCTGGTCTGCTCATTTTAAAGATTTTATTTATTATTTTTAGAGAGAGTGGTAGGGAGAGTCAGAGAGGGAGAGAAACATTAATGTATGGTTGACTTTCTCCTGCCTCCAGCTATGGATTTGTCTGGAGACCTAGCTTGCAACCTGGTGGTCTGCTCATTTTAAAGAGAAGGAATCTGAAATTATTATGCACAGATATTGCAATTTTGTATATGTACATGTATTATATTCCTAGGGACCAATAAATGAAAAAGAAAATAATAGATACTTATGTCCAAATTCTGCTTAGGATAATCTTTTGGAAAAGAAAGATTTTATTTACTTATTCTTAGAGAGAGAGGACGGGAGGGAAAAAGAGAGGAAAAGAAACATCGATGTATGAGAGAAACATCAGTTGCCTCTCTCACATGCCTTTACTTTGTGGGATGATGCTCAATCAAGTGAGCCATGCTGGTCATAGCATAGGACTATCTTTCAATAGAATTGTATACATTTATTGGCTTTTATATTCAAAGTACTGTTCGAGATGTCATAAAAGTTTTAAAAAGAAGACTAAGACCTGATTCTCATCCTAAATGAAGATGAGGAGTAGTTAGGAAGATAAGATCAAGGCATGTGGGCCCTGGCTGGTGGCTCAGTGGATAGATGTCAGCCTGTGAACCCAAGTGCCACTGTTTCAATTCCCAGTCAGGGCACATAACCAGGTTGCAAGCCAAGTCTCCAGCCAGGTCCATAGCTAGAGGCAGGTGAAAGGCAACCATACATGGATGTTTCTCTCCCTTTCTTCCCTCCTCTCTGCCCTTCTCTCTGAAAAATGATTAATATCTTTAAAAAATAAATTAAATAATATACTCTGGTTTCTCTTCAGATTGTATAACTATCACCTTAAAAAATAAAATAAAAAGGTGGATAAAGGATTTAAACACAAGCAGTGCCACCATAAAGGTCCTGGAGAAAAATATAGGCAGTAAACTTTCGGATATCCTACACAGAAATATGTTTACTGATACTTCACCAAGGGCAAAGGAAATAAAAGAACAAATCAACAGATGGGACTATATCAAATTAAAAAGTTTCTGTTCAGCTAAAGAAAATATCAGCAAAATTCAAAGGGAACCAACTGTATGGGAAAACATAATTGCCAATGATACCTCAGACAAGGGTCTGATCTCCAAAATATATAAAGAACTAATGTGACTCAACACCAGCCCAATTAAAAAATGGTCAAAGGACCTGAACAGACAACTCACTGAGGAAGATATACAAAGGGCCCAGAGGCATATGAAAGAATGCTCAACATCACTAGTAATCAGAGATACAAATTAAAACCATAATAAGATACCACCTCACACCTGTCAGAATGGCAATCATCAACAAATCAACAAACAACAGGTGCTGGTGAGGATGTGGGGCAAAGGGAACCCTCATACACTGTTGGTGGGAATGCAGGCTGGTGCAGCCACTGTGGAAAACAGTATGGGGTTTCCTTAAAAAACTAAAAATGGAACTGCCTTTTGATCCAGCAATTCCACTACTTGGACTATACCCAAAGAATCCTGAAACACCAATTCAACCTATGTATACCTAAGTTCATAGCAGCACTATTTACAACAGCCAAGTGCTGGAAACAGCCTAAGTGCCCATCAGTGGATGATTGGATCAAAAAACTTTGGTACATTTACTCAATGGAATACTATACAGCAGAAAGAAAGAAGGAACTTGTACCCTTTGCAACCACATGGATGGAACTGAAGAGTATTATGCTCAGTGAAATAAGCCAGTCAGTAAAGGACAAATACATTATGATCTCACCCATTACAGGACAATAATGAACAAAACTAACAACAAGCAAAACAGAACCAAATATATGAATACAGTGAATAGGCCTTCAGTGGTCAGGGGGAAAGGGGCTGGGGGGAGGGGGGAAGAAGAGGCAAGGAAGCCGAGCAGTTTAGACAAGAACCTAGTATAAAGGAACTATGGACATGGACAACAGGTGGGATTGACTTTGGGGGGAATGGGTGGGTGAGGAGGGGGACAGAGGGGAGCAAAAAGGGGATGGATGTAATACAACAATAAAATTAAAAATAAATAAATAAATAAAAAGATTAAGGCATATGGAATATTTAGGGTCCAATTAAGAATTATAATTGGTTGGGATTGCATATATGAGTTAAGGAAAAGAAGAGATTAATGTGACTAATAGACCCTGTTCTGTAAACATTTTTTTAAAATTTATATGAGTACATAAATGATACCATTAATTAAATTATCAGCTGGCATGAAGTTGAGCAGAGTAGAATTCAAAATGAATTCAAAACAATTGGGTGAGTCTAACAAGGTGAATTTAAATAGTAGTTTAATGATGCTTAATAACAAGGTAATTATAACTAATATTTATTGAATATTGGCCATGAAACTGACCCTATTTAGTGCTTTACATTCATTATGTCATTTGCATTTGATCCTTATATTATGCCACAAAGCTTATTTTAATCTTCATTTTAAGGCAAGATAATGTTTTCAGGATCAGACAAATTATATGTGATGAATCCATGCTTCATCAGACCTAAACTCTTAAGTACTCTTAATCACACTGTCTCAATAGCTTTAAATATATACAAACATAAACTGCTATACTTACATATTTAGTATGAAGTACCTTACTAGTTTGGGATACACATAAGATCATTTATTCAATAATACACAAATTAAATATTTAATACCCCACCAGCTAAAATAATAAGATGTCCAGTCTCTCTTTAGAGATTTCCCCATTGAGTTGCTCAGAGTCTAGCACTTACAAAGGGTCATTCTGATTCTGACAACAAGAGAAGTAGGTAACTGAAGAGTCTCTTCAGGATGTTTGTTTATTTATTTATTTATTTATTTATTATTGTTGTTCCATTACAGTTGTCCCAAATTTTCCCCCTCCACTCCCACAGTCAATCCCCACTCTGCTGTTCATGTCCATGGGTCATTTTTACTAGTTCTTTGATTGACCCTTCCCCTTCTTTCCCTCCTTATCCCCCCACTCCCCTCCCCTCTGGTCATTGTCAGTCTGTTCCTTGTTTCCATGGCACTGGTTCTATTTTGCTCATTTGTTTGTGCTGTTTATTAGGTTCCTCTTATAGGTGAGATCATATGATATTTGTCTTTTGCCCCCTAGCTTATTTCACTAAGTGTAATATTCTCCAGTTCCATCCACGCTGTTGCGAAAGGCAGGAGTTCCTTCTTTCCTTTGGCTGCATAGTATTTTATTGTGTAAATGTACCACCATTTTTTGATCCACTTGTTTACTGATGAGCACGTAGACTGTTTTCAACACTTGGCTGTTTTAAATAGCACTGCTATGAACATAGGGGTGCATAGGTTCTTTTGAATTGGTGTTTCAGAATTCTTAGGGTATAACCCCAGCAGTGGAATCACTAGGTCAAAAGGTAGCTTCACTTTTAATTTTGAAGAAATTCCAAACTATTTTCCATAGGGGCTGCACCAGTCTGCATTCCCAACATCAGTGCATAAGGGTTCCCTTTTCTCCACATCCTTGCCAGAACTTGTGTTTGTTGATTTGTTAGTAATGGCTATTTTGATAAGTGTGAGGTAGTTTTAATTTGCATCTCTCTGATGGCTAGTGATCATGAGCATCCTTTCATATGCTTTTGGGCCCTTTGTATCTCCTCCTTGGAGAAGTATCTGTTTAGGAACTTTGCCCATTTTTTTTTTTTTTTATTGGTTTGCCTGTCTTCCTGGTGTTGAGTCATATGAGTTCTTTGTATTTTTTGGAGATCAAACCCTTGTCCAAGGTATTATTGACAAATATGTTTTCTCATATGGTTGAGAGGAAAAATTTATTTTTAGAGGATAGAGGGATAAGGAATACTAAGCATGAGGAATGAAAACCAGGTTAAGACAGGGAAAAATTGAAATTTTAAATGATAAAAGAAAGAGCAGGAGGAAGGCAAAATGGAGTAGGAGGGGGAATGGTAAAATTTGAGATTTGAAATACAAAAATAATGAAGATCTAGAAATAAAATTGATGAAATGCAACAATAGCCACCATTTCCACACCAACGAGCAAAGATTAATAAGGTGGAGAGAGAATAAGAGTATTTTATTTTATTTTATTATTTTTTTATTATTTTTTTAAAAGATTTTATTATTTTTAGAGAGAGGGGAAGAGAGAGAGGCAGAGAGGGAGATGGACATCAATGTATGGTTGCCTTTCACCTGCTTGGGATTGCATATGGTTGCACCTGGCTTGCAACCTGGTTATGTACCCTGGCTGGGGAATTGAACCAGCAACCTTTGGATTCACAGGCCGTCACCTTATCCACTGAGCCACCAGCCAGGGTAAGAGTATTTTAAGAATAGGAAAAAGAGCCCTGGCTGGTAGCACAGCAGACAAGGAGCCGGCCTGCGAACCCAAAGGTCTCAGGTTTGATTCCCCAGCCAGGGCATACCAGGTTGCAAACCAGGTCTCCAGTCAGGTCTGTGGCTGGAGGCAGGTGAAACGCAACCATACATTGATGTCTCTCTCTCCCTCTCTGTCTCTCTCCCTTCCCCTCTTTCTAAAAATAATGAAATAAAATCTTTAAAAAAAGTTATATTAAAAAAAAGAATAGGAAAAAGAATGTAAGATGACTAATGATAATAAAAATCACTTTGAGAGCCTGGAGGGGTCAGAAATTATAAGAGTGAGGAATGGAAACAAGTTGTTGCAAGAGAGAAAATAAAATTAAAAAAAAAAAAAATGAGAGGAAAAAGAAGGTGAAATGGATTAAGCAAAGGGAGGAGTAAAATATGAGATTTTAAATAAAGTATAATATAATAACTAGTTATATACTATGCACAAACTTGAAGGGCAAGAAATGAATGTTATAACACTATTCAGGAGGGAAAATAATGCAAACCATGAAGGCTGTGGTGGAATTTGTCCCAGTAACATCTAGTGTTTACCATTGTTTTCTCTTTCTGGATCTGCCTCTGGTGATGTCAGATGGTACCCCAGTCTGGGCCTAGGCAGCCTGTTTGAGACTCCTCAAGATCCACAGTCTGTAACTATCTCCTTCAGCTGTTAAAGGAATCAAGCTGTAATCAGCAGTCAGGCTTAAGTACCACAGGGTGGAGCAGGGTAATACCTGTGGGTGGGTCTATTGCTTCCCCTCATGCTAATGCCATTTGGAGGGGAGTAGTCTGCCTGAGCAAGATCGCTCTTGCAGTATGAAGGATGAGTTAGCATGGATCCTAGCAGCTGCTCCCTTAGTTCTCTCTCTAAAACTACCTTCCCCAAACTCTCCTCAGGTGTTTCTAGTCCACTCTGTCCCCCTTTTGTTGGAGCCCAAGGTAAGTGACTGAAAATGAAATTTTATGTGTTGGTCCTTTAAGAGTCTTTCTGTGTCTCCAGCCATCTCTCTTTGGTAGACAGAAACCCCAACACCTTTCAGAGCTGGATATAATCTAGGTTCCTTTCTGGTCTGGTGCTGTAGGCTGGGGAGCCCAGCTTGGTATTTAGACCCCACACTTCTCAGTGGAATACCCCAGCTGCTTAAATTTCCCTCCAGATCTTCAGCTGCTATCCATAGGAGCTCAACCAGCCCTTTCACATCTCCTCTGCCCTCTGTACCAGTCATGTTGTGGTGAAGTGGTTTCTTCTGTTTGTCTATGGTTATAAAGCTTTTTTCCAGCTTTGGTTCAGTTGTTTTTTCCTAATGATTTTTCCACAATTCAGTTGCAATTCCAGATTGGTCTTGGGAGGATGTCTGTGCAGTCTCCACTTACTTCTTTTCCATTTTGGATCCCTCTCCTCAGGATTTTAAAGATTCTAGTTTGCAACTGTCTTTTTCTTGCTGCTTTATCTGTGACTGAGAACTGACCCTGTGCAGTTTCATGCAGCTTTCTTATCTGAAGTAGAAATGGCACAGTTACTTAGATACAGAACCCTGCACAGGCCAGTCATCTTCACAGGAGAATGATTGCACACTCTCAAGCTGCATCCTGGACTAAGATTTCACTTAAACTTCTAAACTGACAGCTCTTTGGTTTATATTCAACTGCATAGCTATTGTCCCAAGCCCATCCTCAGCAGGAGTCAGGTTGAATATTCAGTGTCAGCCATGTACTGTGTCCTAACCGGCCCTTACTCTATAAGCATTTTTGCTCTGGTATGAAGCCTAGGGTCACCATTCCAGACTCTCCTTTCCTCAGGGACCCTTTCTTGCCACTGGATCTCAGTCAAGAATATCTCAATTCACAAAATCTAAAATAATGTTAAAGCTACAAGAAAGTAGCTTTGATGCCTTTCCTTCAGCCATGAGTCTTGTGTATATTTATCTAACTCTTGTATACCTGTGAGTCCAATATATGACATCAGTCTTATACTGATGAGTGCCAAATGTGCATTTTGACCCCAACACCCCTTCCAAGAGCTTTAAGTTTGCATGTTCCTTTGCCTACTCAATATCTTTAACTGGAGACCTATTAGGCATTTCAAGCGTAGTAGATCCCAAATAGAACTTTTGGTTCTTTGTTGCTAAACCTGTGCATTCAACAGTCTTTGCCATTTCAAGACCCCTAAATATTCAGATACTCAAGCCAAAATTTTAAGAGTCAGACTGGATCCCTCTCTCTCCCTCTTCTTCTACATCTAATCATCAGCAAATCCTGCAGACTCAATCTTTGTAATTCAAACTGAGTACCATCATATTCCTCTTTATCTGCTGCAAACATTGTGGGTCAAATTACCATAATCTCTTTCTAGGATTGGTATTCTTGCTTCTATTTTTCTTTCCCTAATCACACAATCCATTCTTCCCAATAGCACAGTGGTCTTTCAATATAGTGAATCATTCTACACACATTTGTTCACTATCACCGACTCCAGTTATACTTGTCTCCTCTCCATTTTTGGCACCCCCAGACTTTTGCATTTGCCATTTCATCCCTCAAAGTTCTGAATATTTGGTTTCTTCCCATCTTTTAGTTTTTCACTTATATTTCACCTCTTCAGAGAGGCCTTTCTTAACCTAATAAAAGTGGTTCCTAGATACTCTCCATTTTATCAAACTTTCTTTCATTTCAAACACTTATTACATTCTCTGCCTTGTTTACTTCTTTGTCATTTTTTCATTTGTGCTTGAGTTTGAAGGTAATCACTAGTTTACTTTTAACTGTCTTTATCTCTAGTGCTAAGATTCTAGCACATAGTAGGTACCCCATGCATAATTTCATGGCACACTAAGTGAATAATTGTAAGATAATTTTTATATTCTAGAAGCAATACCTGCAATGTTTTTTTTTTCTATTTACCTTTTTTTTCTTTCTTTTAACAACTTAACCAAGTGATTGTCAACTCTGGCTGCATATTATATTCACTTGGAGAACTTTGAAAAAGTAATAGCAATCTTGTCTTATACCACCTCTATTAAATCAGGATCTCTGAAGATGGGACTTTGGTATTGCTAGAATACCTCCTTTAGTTGATTCTAATATACTAATAGCATGGAAATAGCATGGGTAACTATCATTTCCTTTCTCTTAAACTCCAGATCAGTTCTTTTGTTATTTATTTATTTATTTATTTGTTGGTTTGTTTTTTGCTGTCTCTCGATATGATTCCATTTCAAATGATTTCTCCAAGAAATGGTTCTGGAGAGACCATGGTCCCTTTGTTGCCCCTTCCAAATACTCTATAAAAACACTTCAAATTTGGAATTTAACTTTGGATCACAAAACTGGTTCCGATCTAGATCATTTTATCCACTTGGGCATGGCTTCTTTGGGATTCCAGAATTACATACATTTCCTAGGAAGTAGCTTGAGTGGATTTGTTATCTGCACAACCTCTAAAGCACAATAGTCTTCAGATTTCGCTTGCAAGCTTTTGCTTTTTGTTTATACTTTCACTTTTCCTTGTTGTCTGATAGTTTTCCAGTTCTGTACTTGATGTGCTTCCCACTCAGCTGAAGTCACTATCACCTGCTCCAGTTTTCTTTCTTAGAAATGCTGTCCCACCACTCCATCTAAAATGATACTCAAACCACTGCCATGCCTTACTTTCCCCCTCCCTTCTTTATTTCTCGTGGCACAACTTCTCACTAATGAACAAATATTGTTACTTTTTATGATGTGTTTTCTTTGTAAAAGCAGAGATTGTGCCTGTTTATTGCTGCATCGCTAGCAGTGTTCAATAAATATTTGTTGAAGAAATGAAGGAATGAATGAACAGTGTTCTAAAAAAGGGCCCCAAAACTGATTGAATTTCCCCCTTTCTTCATTTTATCAGAAATGAAGGGATTTTACTACATCAGGAAGCATCATTTAGGACATAAATGTTAGTGAAACCAGGAATCATGTGACCCACACTTTACCCTGATAATGTGTAATTCCTAAAAGTATTTCCTATTTACAGAAAAAAATTCAGTGAAATATAACTAATGGCCATTAGGAATGTCTGGAAATTGTTGAAGGCAAAACTTAATGTGGCTAATAGTGTTAGACAGAACAAGGATCTTAAGGTCTGGGCAGTTACTTTTTTTTTTTTTTTTAAAAAGAAACAGGCCGTTTTCCTGAACTTTAAACTCAAGTCATTTCAACTTGCACAAAAGAAGTCTGTTCTTAAAGTTGCTTCTGTGTCTGTTTTATGTTGTTGTTTTTGTATGTAGTTTTTGAAAAGCTTTTCTGCTCACCACTCAGCCAAGGAAATTGCAGAAAGCCTAAAGATAGTCCAATATTGCACGTGAGAAGAAAAAGGGAGAGACTTTTAAGAACCAGATCATGGAGGGAACATTCAGAAATGAACATGTTTATAGTCTTAGAAGAGTTGGTCACTCTTAAATTGTTAGAGCCAATTTAAAAAAAGTTCCATGACTCCCTATTTCCCTTCTACTGGGGTTATACTGTACATCTCTTGCCACTGAGGACTGCAAGTGACAAAAGGAGATTGGCTCCTGGCCTGGAACATCATCAGAACCTGGAATATTATTACACCCACACCAAGAGTAAAGAAACATCAAAATGCCTTTACTTTTCCTAAGCCCACAATACATGAAGCACAGTGGAGGGATAGTCACAGAAAGAGAGTAGGAAGTAAGTTCAGTTTGACTTTGGTAATGAGTACAGACAAATTCACTTTCCTATACTGAGAGCTACTACTGATAGCTTATCTCTTGAGTGCAGGAAAAATTGCAGAGCACCTCTGTTACTTTACAAAATATGTTACTTCAAAGTACAGTATACACAATAAACCTTTCTGTCAGTGTTCTCCTAAGTGCACACATCTTAATAAAAGTTTAGGGTTTGATTTTTATATACTGATGAAGGAGATTTTACCTTTCAAATATATCTTTGGATCATGGTTCCTAAAGGTGATTAGAATGTGTGTGTGTGTATGTGTGTGTGTGTGTGTGTGTGTGTGTGTGTGTGGGTGGGTATGGGTGTGGTTTTTAGAATTTGTCTCTTAATTTTAATCCTCACCTGAGAATATGTATGTTTTTTAAAGCTTTTGTGTATTATTTTTAGAGAGAGGGGGAGGGAAAGAGGCAGAGAGGGTGAGATACATCAATGTATGGTTGCCTTTTGCCTGCCTTCAGCTACAGAGCTGGCTGGAGACCTGGCTTGCAACCTGGTTATGTGCCCTGGCTGGGAATCGAACCAGCGACCTTTGGGTTCACAGGCTGGCACCTTATCCACTGTGCCACCATCCAGGGCAAACAATATGTGTTTTAAATGGATTTGAGGGAGAGAAGAAGGGAGAGGGAGAGAGAGAGAAAACATCAATTGGTTGCCTTCTGTATGTGCCCCAACCTGGGATTGAACCCTCATTCTAGGTATGTGTCCAATGGGGAAATAGAACATGAAACCTTTTGGCATATGGGCTGATATTTCAACCAGTTCAACCACCTGGCCAGGGCTAAAGCTAGAGCTTGCCTCTTTAAAAGATTTGAAGAAACTATGTAAGTTCCAAGGCACTCAGTTTTTCTAATTTATATACTAATTACCAGGCAGATCCCCTGTCTCCTTTACGTCCTGCAAGGATATAAAACTACCAAACAATAACCACTGACTTGTTCTTGAATAAAACACTAGGCTTCAAGCCCCACAGTAACAATATGGAAATAGTTGAGAGACATTTCTCGAATACTCCCTATGTTAGAGCATTGTGATAGAAATCAGAAGGGGTACAAAAAAAACAAGCATTTTCTCCCTTTTAGGATCCAACAATTTATATGCAGATACAAACCAAATGTGTATGATAGGTGAATACTCATAAAATATGAGAGATGCAAAATGCAAACTGAACATTATCTTGGGATATAATTATACATAATTGTTATTATTTTTAGGATAATCAAATTAGATAGAACAGCCTAGAATTTTGGAAACTAAATTTTTTTTAAATTTTTTATTTATTATTTTTGGAGAGAGGGGAAGGGAGGAGGCAGAGAGGGAGAGAGACATCATGTATGGTTGCTTTTCACCTGCCTCCAGCCACAGACCTGACTGGAGACCTGGCTTGCAACCTGGTTATGTGCCCTGGCTGGGAATCGAACCAGCGACCTTTGGGGAAACTAAATTTTAATGCAGAATGTGCAGTTAATAAAAGTAGTGCATTCTTCTTGGTGTTTTTCTGTTCACAAGGCCTAAACTTTTAACTTAACTCTTGCTTGGATTCTGTTCCCTCTTTATAACATATTATTTCTCTTTTTCTTATTTTTAGACTTGTAAGTTAATGTCCATCCAACTGCCAGTTGAAAGATATAAGGATTGTTAGTTTAAATCATATACTTACTATAGCAGAATGCTATTCAGCTTATTTCCCAGTTGTTGCTAATTATATACATTATTTATTATTTATTATTATTATTTATTAATTAACTTTAAAGAGGGAGGGAGAGAGAGAGAAACATCAGTGTGAGAGAGAAACATTTATTGTTTGCCTCCTGTACCAACCCTGAGTGGGGCTCAAACCTGCAACCTATGGATGAGCCCTGGCTTGGGCTGGAACCTGCTATCTTTTGGTGAAGGGACAACACTCCAACCAACTGAGCCACTCGACCAGGGTGACTACCTTGGTCTTTTGAGTTAGATACCTTCTGTATGTCCTCCAGATGGTCTCTTGATATTTTTCTACCATACTCTGTGTCCTGATTGGCTACCTCTAAGAACTGATTGGGTCCAGCAGTAAGGAGCATGGAAGAAGATGGTTAGGAGGGAAGAGTGTGAGGGTGGAGTGTTTGTTTCTCTGGTTCCTGGTCTTCTGGGTCTGTGCCTCTCACCAGGCAGATCTCTGTACACATCCCTTTCTGCCTCCTGGCCCATGGCTGCTCATTCCCCTTACCTTTTGAAGCTTAGGGTAATAAGATCTCCCACCCTTTGATTAGTCTTGGGGTACTGCATTATCCCTATTGTTTCCCTTCAGTTCTAACCCTGCATTTGTAATTACTCTCTGTTTTAACTGTTCCTTAAATTCTTTAATGTGAGTTGCCATCAACCTACTGTTGAGACTCTAATTGGTCACCTGACCAAGTGGGAAGGAAATCAGTGTCTAACCCTTTGATGGTGAAGTGATATGTGTCTTTCTCATTTTTTAGTCTGGAACCAGTTCTTTGTATGGGTTACCTAAATAGTTTCATCAAAAGCGAGATTTTGACATGCAAGAGTTTGCATCTTTTTGGATATTTGGTAAAAATTTCTCCCTTATTACTAACTATTGCCCAGGCTGGTGTGACTCTATTGGTTGGGCATTGTTCCACAAAGTGAAAGATTATTGGTTCAATTCTTACTCAGGGTACATGCCTGGGTTAAGTGTTTGGTTTCCAGTTCAGGCTTGTACGAAAGGCACCGATCAATGTTTCTCTATCACGTGGGTGTTTCTCTTCCTCTCTTTCTCCTGACTTCTCCTGTCTTTAAAAATAAATAAGTGAAATATTAAAAAAAAAAAAAAAAAGTCAACTATGGACAGGAACTAAGGTAGTCAGAAAAGTCTGGGATTGATTGCTGCTATTGTAAGCCTGGTTTATGTCATGGTGGGTATGTGATGCATCAGGATAATGTATTGATTTTAGAAATAGTGCTATTTACTTGGTTACAGAATTCCCTTTACTAGCGCAAAGGCATTGTGATGACTATGGACTTGCTATTCTGGGCTTTCAAAAGGTAAAATGCCTGTGTTTGTATGCAGATACACTGTAATAGGTAAGCATCATCAAGACAAAGATGTTAAACTAGGTTGCTCACAGTGGAGGAAGAAGGTCTTCATGTTTGGGATAAGACCAGAGGAGTTAAAATAAATGGAAGAATTGGAATACTTTGGCAATATTACTTTGAAGGTAAAAAATATTTAGATGAAATACCCAGGACTTTTGTTCTATGTTTCATCTATTAGGAAGAGGGAATTAAAATACAGACAAGAAGGCTGAAAAAAGTAAAGTGTGTTCTTACTCTCATCATATATTAAAATGAAGAGCTTGAAACTATGTAACGCTGTGTACTGAATGAGCTGAACTCCTTAGGGAATTTGGGGCTTGCATTTCAAATTGCAACCCCTGAGAGAAAAAAAGACACCTACTAAGAAAGGCTCCTAGTGGATAACTGGGCTCTAATTATTTTTTAATCTTCACCAGAGGAGATATATATATTTCATGGCTTTAGAGAAAGAGAAAGGGAGAGAGAGAAACATCAGTGTGTGAGGGAAACATCAGTTAGTTGCCTTCTGTATGCACACAGACTGGTGATCGAACCCTAAACCTAGGTATATGCCCTGACTGGGGATTAAACTGTAACCTTGCAGTTACAGGATGACACTCCAACCAACAGCCACACTGGCCAGGGCTGGGCTCTAGTTTTTAAAAACAGAGCCTAGGAGGTTCAAAGATGGCGACAGAGTAGAGGGCAGTGCTGATGGCATTCTCTAGTATCAGAGCAGCTGGAGGATAAGATAGGGAGTACCAGACATCTGCCGGTTCCTAAGAATTGGAGCATTAAGCATCTGTACTTGGGTGCGCAGCCCAGAGGCTGCAGAGACCTACAGGAGAGCAGGTGAGATAGTTCTAAACCTGCAGGAGGGCCAAGGTCAGCTCTGGGCACTGGCGGCTCTGCCCAGAGGGGCGTCTCTAACTGAAGACAGCTCCAGACTCCCTAGCAACTAGAAATCTGAGCAGTGAAGTGTGGGCAGTGAGGGCAAACGCTGGAGGGTACGAGGAATTGAACTCCTGCAGGGTAGGGACTGTGTGAGAGCCTGGCTCCAGCAACTGAGAGAGAGGAGGTGCCTCCCTGGGCCAGAGGTGGAGGAGGAGAGGCCTGCGGGGAGCAGGAGCAGGGGAGCTGGGAAGTGTGAGCTGGGGTGGCAAGAGGGCCGAAAACGGTGCCACTGTGCCACTAGGCAATGGGCGGCTTGGAGCCCCTGCAAGGGGGGAGGCCCAATGCCATGCACTCCCACCGGTACTCAGGCTCCCACAATGACTTGAAGTCCTGCTGCTGGGCCACCAGGGAGAGGGTGGAGCCCTGGCAAGGGGGCGGGCCCAGCCCCATGCACCCACACTGGCCCAGGCCCCCACTGAAACTCTAAACTGCGTGCCAGGAACTTGCAGCTGGTGCATCTGGCATGACCCTTGCAGGAGACAAAGGCTGGAGGAAGAAGAGTAGCTTGAAACTAGATACCAATCTCAAGGAAAAAAAAAACAAAAATACTCTAACTCATGGAGACTGAATAACATGCTTTTAAATAATGAATGGGTTAACAATGAGCTCAAAGATGAAATCAAAAAGTTCCTGGAAACAAATAACAATGAACACACAACAGTCCAAAACCTATGGGACACAGCAAAGGCAGTGCTCAGAGGGAAATTTATAGCAATACAGGCCTACCTAAAAGGGTCACAAGAAGTTTGCCAAAACAACCTAACCATAAAGCTGCAAGAACTAGAGGAGCAACAACAAACAAAGCCCAGAGAAAGTAGAAGGAAAGAAATCAAGATCAGACCAGAACTAAATAACTTAGAGACTCAAACTACAATTCAGGAGCTGGCTCTTGAAAAAATTAACAAAATTGACAAGTCTTTATCCAGACTCATCAAGAAAAAGAGAGAGAGGACCCAAATAAACAGAATGAGAAATGACAGAGGAGAAATTACAACTGACATTTCAGAAATACAAAAGATTGTAAGAAATTATTATAAACAACTACATGACAAGAAATATGACAACCTGGGTGAAATGGATACATTTCTGGAAATGTATAATCTACCAAAACTGAATCCAGAAGAAGCAGAAAGCCTGAATAGGCCAATAACAACTAGTGAAATTGAAGAAGTAATCCAAAATCTCCCAAATCACAAGAGCCCCAGACTGGATGGATACACAGTTGAATTTTACCAAACATTTAAAGAAGAACTAACTCCTATCCTTCTCAGCTTATACCAAAAAATCCAGGAAGAGGGAAGACTCC
This sequence comes from Noctilio leporinus, assembly GCA_004026585.1. NCBI lineage: Eukaryota > Metazoa > Chordata > Mammalia > Chiroptera > Noctilionidae > Noctilio > Noctilio leporinus. Next base: position 22,773 of record PVIW01009802.1, read on the forward strand.
CAAACTCTTTCTATGAGGCCAATATTATTCTAATCCCAAAACCAGGTCAAGACACAACTAAGAAAGAAAACTACAGGCCAATATTTCTGATGAACATAGATGCTAAGATTCTCAGCAAAATATTGGCCAGCCGGATTCAGCAGTACATTACAAAGATCATACACCATGATCAAGTGGGTTTCATCCCAGGGATGCAAGGATGGTACAACATTGGTAAATCAATAAATGTAATATACCACATCAACAAATTGAAAGACAAAAACCATATGATCATGTCAATAGATGCTGAAAAAGCATTTGATAAGGTACAGCAACCATTTATGATAAAAACCCACAGCAAAATGGGAATAGAGGCCATCAACATCATAAAGGCCATATATGAGAAATGTGAAGCCAACGTCATACTTAATGGACAAAAACTAAAAGCTTTCCACCTAAGATCAGAAATGAGACAATACTGTCCACTTTCTCCACTTCTGTTAAACATTGTCTTGGAAGTTCTAGCCATAGCCATCAGAGAAGAAAATGGACTCAAAGGTATCCAAATTGGAAAGGAGGAAGTCAAACTGTCATTATTTGCAGATGATATGATAGTGTACATACAAAACCCGATGGGCTCCACCAAAAACTTACTCAACCTAATAAGCAAATTTAACAAAACAGCTGGATATAAAGTCAATATCCAGAAATCAAAAGCATTTTTGTATACCAATAATGAAATATCAGAAATAGAAGCAAGAAAACAAACCCCATTTACCATAGCAACAAGAAAAATAAAGTACCTAGGAATCAACTTAACTAAGGAGGTAAAAGACCTGTACTCAGAAAACTACAGAACATTGAAGAAAAAAATTAAGGAAGATACAAAGAAATGGAAGCATATACCATATTCATGGATGGGAAGAATTAACATCATTAAAATGTCCATACTACCCAAAGCAATCTATAGATTCAATGCAATCCCAATTAAAATACCAATGACAGACTTCACAGAAATAGAAAAAATACTTAAAAAATCTATATGGAGCCAAAAACGCCCACAAATAGCCACAGCAATCTTGAGAAAGAAGAACAAGGTAGGAGGATTCACAATACCAGACTTCAAACAATACTACAAGGCTACTGTCATCAAAACTGTCTGGTACTGGCATAAGAATAGACATATAGATCAATGGAACAGAACAGAGAGCCCAGAAATAAACCCAGGACTCTGTGGTCAATTAATATTCGACAAAGGGGGAAGGAACATCAAATGGAGTAAAAACAGTCTCTTCAACAAATGGTGTTGGGAGAACTGGACAGCAACATGCAAAAAGATAAAACTAGACCACCAACTTACACCATACACCAGAATAAACTCAAGATGGATAAAGGATTTAAACATAAGCAGTGCCACCATAAAGGTCCTGGAGAAAAGTATAGGTAGTAAAATTTTTGATATCTTACACAGAAATATGTTTACTGATACTTCACCAAGGGCAAAGGAAATCAAAGAACAAATCAACAAATGGGACTATATCAAATTGAAAAGTTTCTGTTCAGGTAAAGAAAACACCAGCAAAATTCAAAGGGAACCACTGTATGGGAAAACATATTTGCCAATGACACTTCAGACAAGGGTTTGGTCTCCAAAATAGATAAAGAACTAATGTGACTCAACACCAGGGAGACAGACAGCCCAATTAAAAAATGGGCAAAAGACTTGGACAACTCACTGAGGAAGACATACAAAGGGCCCAGAGGCATATGAAAGAATGCTCAACATCACTAGTCATCAGAGAGATGCAAATTAAAACCACAATAAGATACCACCTCACACCTGTCAGAATGGCAATCATCAACAAATCAACAAACAAGTGTTGGCGAGGATGTGGGGCAAAGGGAACCCTGGTGCACTGTTGGTGGGAATGTAGGCTGGTGCAGCCACTATGGAAAACAGTATGGGGTTTCCTTAAAAAACTGAAAATGGAACTGCCTTTTGATCCAGCAATTCTACTACTAGGACTATACCTAAAAAATCCTGAAACACCAATTCATAAGAACCTGTATACCCCTATGTTCATAGCAGCACTATTTACAATTGCCAAATGCTGGAAACAGCCTCAGTGCCCATCAGTGGATGATTGGATCAAAAAACTTTGGTACATTTATAGAATGGAATACTACACAGCAGAAAGAAAGAAGGAACTCCTAACCTTTGCAACATCATGGATGGAACTAGAAAGTATTATGCTTGGTGAAATAAGCCAGTCAGTGAAGGACAAATACTATATGATCTCACCCATTATAGGCCAATAGTGAACAAAACAAACCACAAGCAAAACAGAACCAGATATATGAATACAGTGAATAGGCCTTTAGTGGGCAGGGGGAAGAGGGTCTAGAGGGGAGAAGAGAGGAAGAGGCAAAGAAGGGGAGCAGTTTAGATAAGAACCTAGTATGGAAGAACCATGGACATGGAGAACATGTGGGATTGACTTCGTAGGGGAGTGGGTGGGTGGGGAAGAGGACAGAAGGGAGCAAAAAGGGGATCGATGTAATACAACAACAATAAAATTAAATTCAAAAAAATCAAACAAAAACAAAAACAAAAAACAGAGCTAGCAGCCATGTCTACACAGGAGTCTCTCATATGAACTACGTTTCACAGAGAAGCCTGTGCTGGACTGCCTCTATGCTGAATTTCCTACTTCTGCACTGAACTGCCTGCTGTACTGTGTTTCTTCCATCTGAGCCAGCCCTTACAAATAAGTTCCTGGATTCCTATTTTAAGAGGACTGAGGTTTTCCCCATCCAATTGGAGCTTCAAAGCTCCAGCCAATCAGAGCAGCTCTATTCTGATTCCAATTTCTTTTGGATCAATCAAACTATGAGGTTTGGTGTCTTCTTTTGGATGAGGACAGACCAATCAGGGTCTAGGGTCAAGGACTCCTGTCATATAAGCCAGTTGTCCTTTGGCTCAGTGAGTGCACCTTCCCTTTCTACTTTAAGACTGGCTGTTGTCCTCTCCTTAGCTGAAACACCAAGATAGTGGAATGCAGAGTACAGCTTTCTAGCCAAAGAGGGGCCTGACCCCAGGGCTACCTCACAGCTGTGCTGTTTTCCAATTGAGTTGTTTTGTTTTGCACTAAGTAGTTTCCTTATTCACTGCACCCCAAATTGAGGATTCCTGATTGCATTGAATTGGTGCCAGTGACCATCACTTTGCTGAACTAAGTAAACTGATAAAAGATACTCAAACCTAAAGCATACAGATTATTATTATTATTATTATTATTATTTCAGAATAAGACCTACACTGGGAGTTAGATTCAATGGAGATAATTTTAGAAAAGCCTATAATTAGAAAAAAAATGGTTATTTAAACAGTTTTGGGCTTAAATATAATCATTGAAGATAAAAATAGAAAATGAAATTCTGTTGTCATCACACTGTAAGGTCATCATTTTTTAAACTGTGGGAAAACCACATGGGAGAGCTGAAATGGATGATGTCATCTTTGGATGCCTATGATCTTGACCTAGAGCACTCTCAGCACTACTCTGGGAATCAATAGTTGCCAAGACTCACTGTAACAAGATTGCAGTATTTGTTAGAACAAAATAATTTTCTTGGTTTACTTTGCCTATGTTGGGGGAGGCCATCAAGAAAACACAACCATGGTTTGACCCACAAGCTGGACCTGGGCAATTGGAGACTCCACACTCCCTCCTCTATCCTTAGAAAGTGCTCTCAACTTGCCTTTCCTGAGCTAGAGGCTGCCCAAGAACACATCCTTGAGATAGTAATGTGGTCAAGAGACCAACTGGACTGCGGACTTGATTGAACCCTGTTAAGGCCTCTATACAAACTTTTAAGATTTGGCTGTTGGGTATAGAAAATTGCTTATCCTTCTGCTGCCCAAGACAAGCCTCTTAAGTAAATTTCCTTGTTCATTAAATCTGCCACCTACCAATGTGACATAGTCTGTCATTTTTTCTTGGGTCTCTCCCTATCTTCATGAATACAATGGTGGTTTAAGATTACATTTGGGTAGCACCTTTTCAGATTTGTGAACCAACAGACTAACTTCTGTAAGTGCGATTTGTCTACACTAAGCTGACATGATAGGTCTGCTGCTGATTCAGTATCACATTGCTTTATCTAGCTTGTGGGATCCCTTTCAGTGTTAAAGGAATGAGCAACAGGCTATTCTTTATTTAAATTCCTAGGATACAGCAATACCCTAAAAATTGAGATGTTTCAAATAATTTTTACAAATCTATGATATTTAAGGTCTTATCAATACTTATTAGTGGTTTAAAATGTAATAATTAAATTGTGCTGACCAAATAAAGGTCATGCCAAATTGGTAAAGTCATAAACATGTCTTAAAATTTGTTATTCTTTCTGAAAACAAAGAAACATAAGGGCTGAGAAACCCTTAATGCATTTTTCCTCTTTTAAGCAGAAGTTAGAAATACATTTTTAAAATTAAAGTGAGAGATATGATTTAGAAACTTTATTAATTTGTACATTTCCCCCAGTATTTCAAATATACAATGACAATATGGAGAGAATTATTATGTGTTTGTATATTCTATTATACTTCTCCTCAGCAGGCTTATTATGTAGATCTGCAGAACAGACATCATCACTTTTAAATGTTTAAAAGAGAATTGACTGCTTTGTACATTTTTGTTCAGGTACTATTGCAGATTTTTAACTTATCTGAGTTACACATGTTAACATTCAATGCTTCACACATTTCTGTCATTTCAGAAAATAACTACATGAAAGAACTCTATGTACAATTCAGAAAAAGTGCAAACTTCTAGTTTTAAAAATTGTCTGCCAATAAAGATCACTTACCACTCAACAACAAAAAGACAGAAACAACCCAAATAGAAAATGAACAAAGAACTTAAACAGACATTTCTCCAAAGAAGATAAGCAAATATCCAATAAATGCATGAAAAGATGATTAATGTCATTAGAGAAATGAAAACCCAAACTACAATGAGATATCATTTCATACCCACTAGTATAGCCATAAAAAGATTTTTAAAAGTTTTAAATTATTTTTGGAGAAAGGGGAAGGGAAAGAGGCAGACAGGGAGAGAGATATCAATGTATGATTGTCTTTCAACTGCCTCCAGCTATGGACATGGCAGAGACCTGGCTGGCAACCTGGTTATGTGTGTGCCCTGGTTGGGAATCAAATCAGTGACCTTTAGGTTCACAGGCTGGCACTTTATCCACATCTGCCAGGGCAGATTTTTTTTTTTTTTTTAAAAAAGGAAAACAAGTGTTGATGAGGATGCAGAGAAATTTGAATTTTATACATTGTTGGTGGGAATGTAAAGTTGTGCAGCCACTGTGGAAAAGTTTGGTGGTTCCTTATAAGTTAAACATAAAAGTACCATATGACCTAGCAGTTCCACTCCTAGGTATATGCACAAAATAATTGAAAATAAGTGTTCAAAAATAACTTAGGAATGAATGTCCATAGTAGCTCTCTTCACAATAGGAAAAACGTGGAATCAACCTAAATGCCCATCAATGGACGAGTTGATAAACAAATTGTGATTTATCCATACAATGGAATATTATTCACTATAAAAAAGAATGAAGTAGTGATGCATGCTACAAAATGGGTGAAGCTTGGAAATATCATGCTAATTGAACAAGCAAGACATAAAAGCCTATGTATGCATTGTATAGTTTTATTTATATGAAACAGAATAGTCTAATCCATAGAGATAGAAAGCATATTGGTGATTATCTTGAGCTTGGGGGCGGGGGGGCGGTGCAGCTAAGAGATGGAATGGGAAGTGACTGTTTAATGGTTAGGTTTTAATTGAGGATGGTGAAAATGTTCTGAAACTAGTTGTAATGGTTGCTTAACATTGTGAATGTACTTAATGACACTGAATTGTTCCTTATTTTCACTCACTTAAAAATAAATGGTGAGATTTATGTTATGTGTATTTTACCACAATAACAAGAAAGTTAAAACATTGTCTACCTTGTTATAGATCCAGGCTTTTAACCTTTTTTTGAGTCAAATATGTATATTTACCCATTGTACATAACCGCTTTCACTGCTTTTCAAAAGAATCTATAATCAGATGTCATGATGCACTTTTGAATGAATAATGAATAGCCATTTAAAATGTGCATTCATATTGATTTGTGCCAAACATGTGAATCTAAGCCCAGTGAAACCTTATTACATGCTATCAGACTGAATGTTGTATTTCAAGTGACAGATATGAAGTAAGGGTAGGGATCAAAGGCGGAGGTTTTAGAGTTAAGTGGATTCACTGTCTAGCTTTTCTCATACCACATGTGGAACTTCAGTCAAGGAACAACAATCTCTTGAGTCCCACTAGCAAAATGGGAATAATATCTATTTTACTGTGATATTGTAAGAATTGAATAATGTATATGAACAGTGCTTAGCCATGGACTCAGCATACAGTAAACATTCAATAGGGCAGTGACTTCTTTTAAAACAGGCTCATATGTGCTTTTTTTTTCCTAATGTAATCCTTTTCATAAATTTTGTAATGTATTCATTCACCTTCAGTGGGACGAAAGCTCACTCCTCTTGTCTTCCCAGGCTTCTAATTGGGAGTGTTCTTTTTTTGAATGCGGACTCATTTCTGCTACAGAGCTGTAATTTTGATTAAATGAAGAGGCCATCAGTTAAAGCAGTTAGCTCTCTACTTCCACAGCCATCTCCCAACACCAGCTCTCCAATGTTCTGGAACCCTATGTTCAGAAGAAAGCAGATCTAGCTTCTGCTGTAACTCCATTGCTAGCTCAACATACATCTCCTTACTAGTGAATGCGTTCCAATGACAAATAGCACATTATTGCCTATTCGAAGTATATAAAGAAAGATAGCAGGAAGACAACTTTAATAAAAGGGTGAAGGATAAAGAAAGCTGGTCTTATTTCTTGAACCCCTCACCAAATTATTGGTTTCAAATTATTCCAAGGACCTTAGCTGTCAGGCAATGTAGGTCACACTCACTCTGATATTGGGCCAACACATAAAGAAGCTGACGAAAATTCAAAGGAAATCATGGCTCTTGCTAAGCAAAAGACAAAGGGCACATAAATATAATTCAAATGGGAAACCTGCCCGAGAATCCCAGCTCAGCACAAGGCTTCCTACATTTCCTTGACATCAGTCAGCTGGACGTCAGCTGTACTTAAAGCATTTTTGCTAAGGGGTGTGAAGAAAACACAAGCGTAGAACTTATTCCGATTCTCCAAGACTTTACAACCCCGCTGGAGAGATTAACTGTGTAACTAACACGCCAGGGTGGTCAGCGAAACAGGACAAAAGAGTTGGCAGGGGCCTTGAAGACGGAGAATTTACAGTGAAGGATCATTGGGGCTACGGGCTGGTCAATGAAGCCTTTAAGAGCGGAAAGGTTAGCTAGCCCATGGCGTCAGGTAGGATTTCAGAAAGGCAGCAACCTAAGGCGTTGAGGGCCGCAGGCTCCGGCAGGACAGGCCGCGGGGGCGCGCGGGGGACCAGCCTAACTTTCTGGGCCAGGCGCGCGCGTAGCCGGGCGCTCGCGCGGGAGCCCGGCTCCAGGGAAACCCGCCCGCGGCCGAGCGCGCCAGGCCCCGCGCCAGGGCGGGAAAATGCTCGCGCATGCGTAGTTTGTAGCGCCGGGCTTGCCAGGATGGGGAAGGGGAGGTGGAGTTTCCAAGAGGCAACTTGACCCGTTAGCAGCCGAGGCTATGGCGGCGCGCTCGCCGCCCTCAGGGCTCCCTCGGCCGTCTGCGCGACTTCCTGAGCCCGGGTCCTCAGGCGTCGGGCGGGGAGCTGTGGTACACGCAGTGAGCTGCGAGGCCTCGGGCGTGGCCGGAGCCGCGCTGGAGGGCGTTGTGGACAAAAGCAATGTGTCCTGGCGGGGTGGCGACGGGTCAGGGGGCCAGCGGAGGCCAGAGGGGGCAGCTGCTGCTCAGACTCCCCTCCTCAGCTCGCCCGTGGGGTCCGAGCGGCTAGAGGGCATCTCGGGAGAGGAGGCAATGGTGACCCGGATGCAGCTGCTGGAGGAAGAGCTGAGCAGCCTAAAGGAGGAGCTGGCCCTGTGTCAGGTATCGAGGACTGCGGTCGCCGGCCTTTCCTCCCCATAGTGGGGCCGGGGCCTGGGGGGAGGTGCGACCCTCTTCCTCGGCCTTTGGCTGCGTAGCCGTTTGGGTTGGGGACTCAGCCACTCTGCCCCGCCGCGCTCCCTCTGGGCTCCACACCCGCCGCTCCGGCGCTGGAGGAATGTGGCCGCCTGGCTGCCCGACCGCTGCCCCTCCGGCACCGGCCGGGCAGGATTGGTCTGCGTTCCCCAGGTTTGTTTGTTGGCACTCGGATACCACCAGAACGAGCAGTCGCACCCCGCGCCCAGCCCCGAAGCCCAAGTTCTCCGTTGCAACTGTAGTGGTGGTACTTGATGCTGCAGGACGAGTTGAAATGTTGAAAAGGAACGTTTAAACACTTTTATTAAAATAAAACCCACTGATAAAGGAGCCTGTTTTTAATTTTCAGACCCACTCCTGTCCTTGTTTGTAAGTCGACTTAAGTTAAACTTAAGTTGTAGACACAGACCAATCATTTTTAGGGAGTCTTGGGCCTGGAACTTCAACACAAAATAGATGATACCTATTAACCAGTCATACTAATTCCATAGTCCTTGAGTGAGAAATTTCATTTTCTTGTCATTTACTAGATCAGTTGCATTAACGTTTCTTTCCTGTGATTTGCAGTTTGTGTATACTAGAGATAGCCTGACTATTCATGGTCAGAGAGATTTTGATTTCCTTTTAGTTTTTCATCCTTACTATTTGATTTTACCAGAACCTCTAGACAAGATTTCGTAATTGAAAGTTGAGGCCTCACTCAATGGTAGATCTTTGAGTCACTGTCTTCAAGGTAGAACCAATTAGGAATTGCTAACACCAAAGTATCTTTATGATTAGTATCAATTTAGATTAATACAAATTCATGAAATTCATTCTCTCAGAATTTTATAACTGGCTTAAGAAAATGTTTGTTGGAAACAGCCCACTGACCACCCCTTCCCCCAAATCCATTTATTACTATATACTTTAAAAATGTGGCTTCACACGTGGTGTTGGCCTTTGTGACCTTGAACATACATGGACTAGGAAGATGAATGAAAACAACGGTACTTCAGAGTTTTTGTAATACTGACACTTAGATGATCATAGGCATTCCAGTAATGTGACTTAAGTTCGATAGTATCCCATACCATAAAACTTATCAAACTATCCTTCTTCTCTTGAAGAAACATGGGAAACAATAATGAGCTTCAGATTGTTTTGTAAAAAGATACCTCCAAAGGGTATCTAAGTTTATGACATTTACGTCTTATTCATTGATTTAGAAGCTAACTTCACAATACTCTTAATTTTGATTAAATATTTCAAGAATGTGTTCTATTGCCCTGGCCAGTGTGGCTCAATTGGTTGCAGCTTTGTTTTATAACCTAAAGGTGGTGGGTTCAATTTCCTGGTCAGGTGCCTCTGGGAGGCAACCAATCAATGCTTCTCTCTTGCATTGATACTTCTTTCCCTTCCTCTTTCTCTAAAAGCAATGAAAAAAACATCCTTGGATGAGGATAAAAAAAACTGAATGTGTTCTATTTGTGACAAAGGATCATATGAATATGTATATGTACACAATTATCACCCCTTATAGAACATCAGATGAGAAAGCATATATATACACATGTACCCATCCATGTATGTGTATGTATATCTTAGAGCTTATTTCCTTTTTTAGTAGCAATCAGAAATATTTGTTAAAGCTATAAACCAGTTGCAAGTGAAAATTATTTAGGGCATTTAAATGAAATACACTAGGTCTGTCTTGAAGGTATCAAGCCAATGTCAATATAATTAAAACAGTGCATGGCCAGTACTTTTGGGACAGAACTTGTATATTCATTATTCTAACTTTAGTGATGAAACTTAACTTTCATAGCAAATAGCATGTCATGTTGGAATTAAGAGTATCCAATGAAAGAACTCAGGCAGTTATTACTATTTTTGTTGTTAGACATTTACCTGTGTTTTAAACTTGTCGCCCAGTCATTCACAAAGAAAAAGAATTGAGAACATGTTATGTACTTGGAATCCTTTTCATTGTTAGCATCTGGATTCTATTAGATGAATATGTTTTGTAAAATTAATATTCATAGTCATTTATCGAGCAGCTACTTTATAAACTCCTATCTGAGTTCTGAGAGGCAAATTAGTTAAATATAAGAAGTAGATTTCATATATTTGTTGAATTCATTCCTCCAGTAGAGGTCGGTCACTTGGGGGCCTATTATGTTTCTAGACACTAAATTAGATGTTGGGAGGGTAGCCACCAGGTGAGAAAGACAATTTTGGATATCCTTGTCTATAAAGTGGGTATTTATTTTCATGCTAGCTGATATTTGAAAGTCACAGCTAATCCACTGCTAAAATAGTATAACTGCAAATCTCCCAGCATTTAGGCAACTCATTCATTTATAGGCTGAGTTTAATAAACGTTGTGAGAAAGAGTAGGGTTTTAAAATTTAAATGAGAAATTATTTGATTCTGTGTAGAAGTTATGTAGTAATAATAAAAAATAGGACAAGTAGTTTTTAAAGGTGATTTTAAAAATTTTGTAAAAATATACTCAAGCGTTTAAAGAAAGGGAAAATACCCCTGGCTGGTGGCATAGTGGATAGGCACTGGCCATCAACCCAAAGGTCACTGGTTCGATTCCTAGACAGGGCACATAACCAGGTTGCAAGCTAGGTCTCCAGCCAGGTCCCCAGCTGGAGGCAGGTGAAAGGCAACCATACATTGATGTTTCTCTCCCTCTCTGCCTCTCTCCCTTCCCCTCTCTCTAAAAATAACAAGTAAAATCTTTTTAAAAATAAAGGGAAATATAGAAAAATATAAAGACAATGTTATTGGTAACAGTTAGTTTTCTTGTTTTAATAATGTCTAGAATAGTTTGGAACCTAGTTTTGTGTTTGTTGGGGCCTTTATTTCTATTTGTATATGAAAGGAGGTCTTTTTAGTAGCTAGAGGTATAATCCACATTGAAGATGATATAGCACTTAAATGACTAAGAAACCCACAAAAACTAATACATGCACTAGTCTCACAATCCATTCAGAGCATTTTATTGCTCATCACTTTTACATTTGAGTGTTTTTAGGTAAAAAGGACAGCTGAATACTATTGCTGACCATAAATGAAAGAAAGAAATTAATAATGAAAGCTTAACTGAAATTTGGAATTTAGCAAGTTCTTCCTGAAATGACTTTTGGGTATAAATTGTAAACAATAAAGTGCTTTTGGAGGACTCTCCTTCTGAAGGAGGCTTTTTTTTTTTTCCTAGCCTCTATGATAAAAACAACTCTAGGAGAATTTATTATTACTTTCTTCTTTGGGGATTGAAGAGGAAGTGTGAAATAACCATAATAACAATAAAAAGAAAAATCTCTAAATTAAGGTGCAAGGTTTTTTTCATCAGGTATTTGATTTTATTACTGTCATTTTCATTTCTACAGCTAAGTCCTTTATTAGTAGGCCATACTTATCGAAACTTAAGTATATCAATTATTTTCTAAATGGTGAAAACTTATTTTAACATTTTTATTTATATTAATCTTTCTTGCTTAGTATTTTAGGTAGAGAAATTGAGATAAAAATACATGTCAGGCTTTGCTATTTTGTTTGGAAGCAGATGATAGATTTATAGGTAACATTGGTTTCAGTAAATTTTGTTTTTAAAAATAGAGATTATCAGAGCACATAAAGTTGTATGAGCTTACTTTTTCCATATGTTCATTGCCTTTCCATCAGGTTACAAATGTTTATATACACAGTGTGCAAAATTAGGTTTACCATTCATATGGAAAATAATACAATGATTAATATATAGTACAAGACTAATCTGTTTCCAGCATTCACATCTATAAATCTACTTTTGCTTACTCCTGTATTGATATTTCTTGGCTTTAACACTAACACTGAATTCTTACTTTTAAAAGGATAAAGTAAAGCATGATGTGTAAGAAATTTAAGTACTCTCCAGTAATCACTCTGTCAAAAGCATATAACAAACAAAATATAACAAAGATTTGAACATTAAAAAATGAAAACAAAATTTTAGAAGTAAAGGTAAATATATTTCTAATATTGGAGTAGACAGAGCCTTCTAATTCATACATAAAATCCATAAGCTATAGTGGAAAAGCTGGATAAATTTGAATATATGAAATTTATAACAACTACCTTTTCAAAGAATCATAAACTAAATAAGCAGCAACATACTGGGAAAAATATTTGTAACATAATTGGTAGATGTAAATCTAATTTTTAAGACTTCCAAAAATACTTCTTAATATTTCATTGGCAGAACTTAGTCACATAGCCCACAGACAGGAGAGGCCAGTCTTTTAATTAGGCAGCGAAGAGCCCTAATGACTTTTTGTTACTAACAGGAAGGGAAGAATGGATGATGGAGAGAGCCATACGTAGAGATATCTGCCACATAGGTGAACACGAACAAACAATCAAACATACTATATTTAAACGTGCTATGAAAAAAATTTAAACAGGGGAAGGAGTTACCAGAGACCAGTTCTGGTGGCTCTAAATGTAATAGAGAACAATCTACATGAAGCTCTGGTGGACAGTACATGTACAAAGACCTTGGTACAAGTGTGTATGAGACTAGGTAATGTGGAGTATTATAGCCTTGGTAAGGAATTTAGATTCTTTTTCCCAATTGACAGGAACCCATTGGAAGATTTTGAGTTGTAAGGAGACTAGGGGACCCTTGTGGGGAGCTGGGCAGGAGATGGATTTGACCTGGACAAAGATGATGGTGATGGAGGAGCTGAAAAGTGGTTAGAATTGGGATACATTTGTAGGTGAGGCCAGTAGGATTTACTCGTGGTTTGGATGTGAAATGTGAGGAAAAGAAAGTAACCCAGATTAACTCCTAGGTGTTAGGCCTTTGAACAAATGAGTAGATGGTGCCATTTTCTGACACACGGAGGTGCAGGTTTTTGAAAGGGTAGGAAATCAAACATTTTATTTTGGGTAAGTTAAAATTGAGATATAAGCGTTTAAGTGGAGTTATTGGCATTTGGAGATTCCAGTCTGCATCTGTCGGTAGGGGAGACAGCTAGAGAGAGATGTGGAAGTTATCAGTCTAGAGTCAATATGTAAAATATAAAACTATGCGATTAAATGAGGTCACCCAGGACAGTGGTTTTCAAAGTTGTGTGCACAGAATTACCTCAGGAGTTTTTAAAAAAAATTACTCGAACCATTCCTGAAACCAATTCAATCAGAATCTCTAGATCATCACTGTATATATATTTTAATTCCCCAGAAGTGATTCCTAACAGTCAACCAGTGTTGATAACAACTCACTTAGGTCTTATGGACCAAAATTGTTCATTGTACACTTGGATTTGGATGTATAGGGGACTCTGAAAAATGATTTTACGATAATAGTAGTGAGGGAAATCTGGAGGAGGTTATAGAGTGAATGGGAGGAAAAGAAGTGGAAACAGCAGCTTTTTCAAGGAATTTGGCTGAAAAGGGAACTGAAAATGGAGCAATAGGTAGAGTTCAATTTTCTTTCAGAGGAAATTTACCTTGATACTTAGCATTTCAATGTTTATACCCTAAAATGTGAAGGGTACAAATAGTAACAGGGAATGGGGAGTACCAGTATAAGAACTTCTTAAAATCAAGCTTTCCTGATATATTTTAGGACTCTATAGTTACAGTACTAGCAATTAAGCAATTTTTTTTTCATTTTTAATTTAATGTCATGTATTGTCTTCTCTGTTATAGCTACAAAGCAATGCATTTAAAATCTTTTATTTCTTTAAGGCTGATAAAGAATTTGTATGGTCTTTGTGGAAACGTCTCCAGGTGACAAACCCAGATCTCACACAAGCAGTCAGTTTGATCGTTGAAAGGTAAGCTCCCAAATTATTTTTTCATGAGCATTTGGTTTGTTAAATTTGTTTCTCCTCATGGTTAAGATGAAAACTTGGTGCTAACCCCCTAACTCAGTGATTTTTAACCTTTTTCATGTAATGGCACATATAAGCTAATAACTAAAACCCTACAGCACACCAATGTATCTATTTTTGCCAATCTGACCAAAAAATAGGTATGATTTTGATTCATTAATACAGGATGGCTATTGTGCTGGCTGTTATCATTTAAAAACCTTTGTTTAAAATCCTTACCCAAGGATATGTTTATTTATTTGAGAGAGAGAGAGACAGAGACAGAGATGGAGAAATTGATGTTGATGTTAGAGATAAACGTTGATCATTTGCCCCCATATGCATCTTCACTGGGAATTGAACCTGCAACCTAGATAGGTGCCCCAATCAGAAATCGAACCCTCAATATTTAGATGTATGGAATGACACTCCAACCAACTGAGCCACCTGGCCAAAGATGTTGTCATTTTTAATTTGAAAGTTAAAGGGAAAGGAGGTCAGTGCCCTTGACTAAATAGTCAGGTATTGCATGTTTTAAAAATTCTTGAGGCACATTGGTTGAAAATCACTGCCTTAAAGAGATGGATTTGATTTCCAAATGAATGTGAAATATGATAAAATTATTGGATTTATTTCAAGGTGTGCCAGTTCACCAGATAATATAGATAAATAAGTCATATCTCCTGTTCATATTCTGACATATATGGGAAGTTTGTAGGTAAGAAGGTGAAACTGTGACTTAGACACTGTGTGTGTGATTGTGTTGAGGTTTTCCACCTCAACTTTAAAAATTGGGTAACTCCCTGTTTGGCTTGTTACTATCAGATTGCCCTTGTTGGCAACTTCCTAGACATGGTTTCTCCAAGATAATTGCAGTGTTTATTTGAAAGCCTGGGATGACCTTGCCAGAGTAGACTAAGTGTTCTGGAATTGATGAGGGATTTTACTTAACACTCTCTATTATCCTGTGCAAGATGTCCAGTCATTTAACTATAGGTTATTGGGTCTGTCCTTGGTCATTATAAACAGTGGAGTGATGCTAGGTACTCCTTATCAAACATTTGGTATGCAGTAGTCCCATGACACTTAAAACAGCAATTAAAACACTTGCTTTCCTATTAAATGGATTTTATTACATTTCATAAATGAGAAGTTAAGCATATGGATACATTTTTCATTTTCTTTATTGGAATCATGATTATTTAACCTGAATATAATTTTTTAGTAACTTTACCTGAATTCACCTTTGGAGTTGAATTCCAATATTGCTGGAATTTGACTTTCAAAAATCTGTGATGTATACCTATGTTTAATTTTACTCTCCTTGATTATTATGAGCTCTTAAAATAATACAATCAGTTTTTTCTCATGTTGCTTATATTCTAATTATTTTTTTTTATAATCAGAATTAAGTCTTTTGTTGGAATACCATTATAACTTCCTTAATCATCCTTGAGATAAGATGTAATCACTCTACCCACTCTGTTTCTTAGCAGAGGAAGTTTTCTAGAAGATACACTCTTTCCATTTAAGTTGACATTTCTGTGACTCTTTATCCTCCTATTTTTTTTTTTTTTTTAAGTTTGGGACTCTTTGACATAGAACATTTTTCTAGGTTTATTTGAGTTTATTTTCTTTCTTGCTTTTTTTTTTAATTAAGATTTTATTTATTATTTTTAGAAAGAGGGGAAGGGAGAGAGGCTGAGACAGAGAGAAACATCAATGTACGGTTGCCTTTCACCTGCCTCCAGCTAGGGACTGGCTGGAGACCTGGCTTGCAACATGAATATGTGTCCTGACTGGGAATCAAACGGGTGACACTTGGGTTGGCAGGCTGGTGCTCAGTCCACTGAGCCACACCAGCCAGGGCTTTACTTCTTTATTTGTTATGTTTTTAAAGTTGCTGATTTGTTATAACTGTTATTTTTAAACTTTCTAAAGCTCACTTTAATTTTCACTTTACTCTTGGTTGTGACAGAAACAAATATTGTTAGGTCATTGTTCTCATCCTTTAATATTTCTATTTTTCATATACTATATGTAAAATATTTACATAAAAGTGCATGTATATAATTTATAAATAAATGTACATATACTGGGAGTGGGTACTCAGAAGCCTTTTGCTGATAAGATATATAATGGAAAATTTTGTAATTACTATTTTACAGTAATGATTCTCAAAATTTACAGTAATGATTTACTGATGTTAACAAGATATACTTGGAGAATTTATCTAACGTAGATCTCAGAGACTTTCCCCTTATCTACTGGATCTCTGGAAAAGAGGTCTAGGAGTTTTTTAAAAATAAGCTTTCTGGGTAATTCTATTGTTGTGTAGTTCATAAATTACATATGAGATATTGGAGTTTGAGTTGACTTTTGAAATTAGAAACTTGTAAGCTGCATTTATAATTCTATAATTATGTAAATATTTTCTAAAAACCCATGTGGCATGTTGAATACCTGTTGATAAGGGAAAAATGTTGTGCCATTCAGTCTATATCAAAAGAGAATCTCAATATCAAATACACTGTCTTTTTGTATAGTCTATTAATTACCCAAATTATGCCACACTTAAATTTGTGTAATATTTGTGCCATGTTCTTCCTGGGAAATATTTTTTTTCCACTTGGAATTTCTAATCTCTCTTTTCTGCCTTTTTTTAAATCATAAAGAATGTCTGTGTTCAGACATTGGTACAATGGCTGAAGACATTCTTCTCTAGGTTCTTTGGCTTATGAATTTGGACCAGTTGCTTTCTATAACTATTGATAACTGTCATCAGGCAAATGGTTGTTTTGAAAGTAGTTTTCAGCAATTTGCTATAGGCAAATACTGCGTGCAGTTAGCTATTTTGAATGTGGATGAGTAGGAGGTCCAGCTTTCTGGTATATGGTTCCTTATTTTAGTCATCTTGATTTTGGGGGTCTTTTGCTCTCTATATTTACTAATTGGGTACTTAGAGCCTCTCTGGGTCTCTTCCACAATAAACAGCTTCTTTTTCCACTATAGACACTATTTAGGTTTTGGATTATGATTTTTCTTCTCTGGGTCTGTCTCTGAGTCCATTCTTTTGTCTTTTAGATTTTGTTAAATTTAAGGTCCATTTGGACTCCTTTATCCTGTTTTACATGTATTCAAGGCATTGTGATTGGAGATGCCATTGCTTATATAGTCAATTCATCCTCTTCAAGAGGATGTATAATATTTTTAGGTCTTACAATGTATTCTGTTATTTTGATACACCATATTTATATTTAACAGGTGTCGTCTTATTGTACATTAAGTTATTTTATTAAAAAAGTTGTATAGTGATGCTCTGATGAATGGGGCTAGTGAACAAGGCTTTGCATGTATCATTGGTGCTATTAACATAGTGGATGAAGGCTGGGGCATCCTGAAACGATAGGGTAATCCTGCCCAATTAAAGAATTATACTGATCCAAATGCCATTGGTACCTTTTTCGGGAAGGGTTGGCCTTATTTATGGTTCTTTATTCTTTAGACCTTTTTATACTTTATTATATGTCTTTATAAGTGTTTTGGTGAGATGTCTTTATGTATGTTTGTATGTGCATGTTACCTTTTATTGTAAAAAATTTTAATTAAGTTGCAAAGTCAGAGGAAATACATTAATGAACTCCCATGTTTGAATAATTATCAACACATGACCGATCTTGTTTCATCTATAAATTTCTGTTCTCTTCTGCTCCTCTGCTGCCTGTACTACCAATAGATTATTTTGAAGCAAATCCCAGACATTCTTATTTTACCCAGTTAAATTAGTGTTTAGAGTCAATTAGTGTTACTCACAGTATTGTGAACACTGACTTAGCAAACACTGAACTATTGCTCTTATGGTAAATAATATATCAGGTTCCTATGAAACTCTGGTAACAACATTTTTGTTAACTGATTAACATTACTTTTTGTGTGTGTGTTTCTATTTAAGGATATTTAATTTAATATGTATTGTTGATTCATTTCTATTGAACACATTATCAATAGCATTATAACTTATGCCTGAACAGAGTATTCTTGTACTTAGGAACATGAGAAAGAGAAAGCACTCAGCACTATGCTTGGTGTAGGAAGTTCCTTCTGTTCCTAGTTAAGTGTTTTTATTATAAAAGGTGGTCTTGATTCTGTTAAGTGTTTCCTGTGTCTATTGAGATGATTTTGTGATATTTTTTTGTTTTATTTTCTTAATATGTCACATTAATTGATGTTTTTAGATGTTAAAACCAACTGTGCATTCCGGGGATTAAATACTCATGGTCATGATGTATAATTCTCTTAATATGTTGTTTTGTTAGTATTTTGTTGAGAATTTTTAACTCTGTATTTATAAGTGGAATTAGTCTGTAGTTTTTTCTTTGTGATGCCTTTTCTTTTCAATCAGAATTCATATTGGTGCTGTAAAATGGGTTGAAAAGTATTCTCTTCTGTATTTTGGAAGAGTGATAGTGTTTGAAGTATATTGGTAATAATTCTTTGTTAAGTATTTGGTAGAATTCAGTGGTGAATCCATTCAGACCTGGTCATCCTTTGTGGATAACTGTTTCTTATTACAAATTGAAATCACTTGTTGATTCAGTATTTTTTCTTGAGTCAGTTGTGTCTTTCCAGGAAGTTGTCCATTTCTTCTAAGTTACCTGATTTGCTGACATTGAATTTTCATGTATTTCTTTGTAATCCTTATTGCTTTTGTTAGGTTGTTAGGAATATGTACTTTTAAATTTCTAATTTCAGTAATAGGAGGCTTCTCTCTTTATACCATGGTTAATTTAGTTAAATGTTTGTCAGTTTTTCTTTTTTTAAGATTTTAGTTATTATTTTTAGAGAGAGGAAGGGAGAGAGGGAGAGAGGGAGCGAGATATCAATGTATGGTTGCCTTTCACCTGCCTCCAGCTGGGGACCTGGCTGGAGACCTGGCTGGAGACCTGGCTTGCAACCTGGTTATGTGCCCTGTCTGGGAATCGAACCAGCATCCTTTGGGTTCACAGGTTGGCGCCCTATCCACTGGACCACCAGCAAGGGCTGTTTGTCAGTTTTTTAATCTTTATAAAGAACCAGCTTTTGGTTTCATTTATTTTCTTTATTGTTTTTCTATTCTCTAGTTCATTGATTTCTTCTCTATAATTCCTTCCTTCTGCTTGCTTTGCTTTTTTATTCTGTGTCTTAATGTTGGAACATTAGGTTATTATTTTTTTTAATTTGTTATTGTTGTATTACATTTCCCCCATTACCCCCCACTGCCCTCCCCTGTCCCACCCTTCCTATCCCCTCTCCCACAGTCAGTCCCACATGTTGTCCATGTCTATGGGTCATTTATGGTAGTTCCTTGACTAAAGTGTTCCCCTTCTTTGCCTCTTTCTTAGCCTCCTCTCTGCACACTGAAAGTCTGTTCCTTGTTTCCATGCCTCTGGTTCTATTGACTTCAGACCTTTCTTCGTCCTTATATGGGTGTTTATAGCTATAAATTTTCCTTAAAGCATGGGTTTAGTTACACCCCATACATTTTAGTATTTGGTTTCTTCATTTTCCCTCATCTCTAAGTATTTACTGATTTCGTTTGTTTTCCTTTTTGATTCATTATTTAGGAGTGTGTTTAATATTTGTGAGTTTCTTACTTTTTTTCCATTTGATTTCCAATTTTATTCCGTTGTGTCCAGAGAACATCCTTTGTGTTATTTCTTTTTACATTTATTAAGGTTTCTTTTTTTAAATGCCCTAACATATGGTCTATTCTGGGAATGTTCCATGTGCACTTGAAAATATACACATGCGCACATACACACACACACACACACACACACACACAAATATGATCAGTTTTTGCATGGTGTATTCTTATGATACCTATTAGTTCTAATTTGTTTATAGTGTTGTTCAGGTTTTGTATTTCCTTGTTGACCTGCTTTCTAGTTGTATCCATTATTGGAAGTAGGTGTATTAGTCATGATTCCATATAAAACAGAACCAAAAGGATTATGTGTAAGTATATATATGGAAAGAGACTTAATTCAAAGACTATTCTTACTTGATTATGGAGACTGGTAAGTTCACATCTGCAGTGTAGGCTGTCACATTTTGAGATCCAGTAAAGTTGATGGTGCAGATAAAGTATGAAGGAAAATTTATTATTATTCAGGGAGAATGTTTTCTTTTTGTTTTGTTGAGTCCTTCAACTGATTGGGTGAGGTACATTATGGATAGCATTCTGCTTATGCAGAATTCACCAGTTTTAATGTAAATCTTATGTAAAAATGCCCTCCCAAGTTTGCATATGAAATTAACCATCACTGTGGGCTGTTGAAGTCTCCAACTATTGTAGTTGGATTTTCCACTTCTCTTTTCATTTCTGTTGTTTTTGCTCATGTATTTTGATCCTCTGTTTATTAAGTACATATATGTTTATAATTGTTATATCTTCCTAATGGTTTGATGCTATTTTTATTATATGTCTTTTCCCATACTTTACTTTTAATATACTTTTGAGTCTTTGAACCTAAAGTATGTCTTATATAAGCAGAATATTTTTTGGATGATTTATTTTTTCTTTACATTTAGTCTGACAGTCTCTGCCTTTTGATTAGATTCTTTTATCTATTTACTATTAATGTTATTATTGATATGGTTGAATCCATCTCTGCCATTTCAATTTTTGTCTTAAATAATGTCTCATGTCTTTTTTGTTCCTACATTCCCCCTTTACTACTACTGGTTTGGTATTCATTCAGTGAATATTTTCTGTTGTAGCACTTTAATTTCTTTAATAATTTTTTACTATTTTTTAAAGGTGTTTTTTAGTGGCTGACTATGGTATTTAAAAGAATTAGCTTCAGATTTTTCTAAGCTTAGTTCCAGTGATGTATAGAAACATTACTGAAATACCGCTATACTTCCTTTTTATCTCTTAATGTTGTATTGCTTTTTCATGTGAATTCAAATTACTGTCTGTGGCCACTTGGTGCTTCTATCTCTTTTTTGGTCTTTATTGCAATATTGTTATCATATCTTTCTTTGCTTTTTAAACCATGGTTTCCTTTTGTTTTGTGAATATATTTATAATGGTTATTTTGAAGTTTAAAAAAAAATCCAGCATATTGTTATTCTCCCAGGCAGTTTCTGTTGCCTACTTTTTCCTGGTGTATGGATTATGCTTTCATGTTTCTTTGCATGACTTGTAATTTTTTTTGGTTAGACATGGACATTTGAGATATTATATTGTAGCAAATCTGGTTACAGGCCCCTCCCATCCCTTTCCCCCAGGCTTGTTTGATCAGTAACTGTCTGGATATTAAAGTCTACTTCCCCTTACAAAATGGTAAGTTTCTGATATTGCTTCTAAGAAGTGTGCAGTTTTGACTATGTCCACAGTTGCCCTAGGTTGATAGATTTTGGTAGGACTCAATTGTTTTAGTTCCTTGACCACACCCAGGAGTTAAATTTTATTAATTGGTGAACTGATTAAGTGTTTTCAGTAATGCCATAGAGCATAAATTACTCAGTAAGCCAATTTAGTAATGTTTCTGAGTTAGTGTTTAATACTTTTCTCAACCCTTTAAGTGCTCCTCTCAGCTGTCTTATTTATTTCTCTCCTGCAAACCAGCAGGCCTATAGTTGAGAATGTATCTTGAATTTTCTACAAGGTGTCTTTCACCACAACCTACCCTCTTTTTGAGAGTGCCTCTAGGCTTGAACTTCTGGATAGTGTGTTGCAAATGAAGTCTATTCCCTTTGGGAAGGGATTAGGACCTAAATATGTTACATTGTTTCTGTATCCCTTTTCTGACACCAGGCAAAATCTGAGCTAGGCCTCAGGAACTGGGAGTGTGGACAGTGCCATGCTTCCCCCTGAATGACATCCCCACTCAGGGAGCTGATTGCTTTAGCCATTGGCATTTTAATTATGGTGTGTCTGCAATTAGCTTGTTTGAGACTCTGTGCTTCCTAGACTTGTATGTCTATTTCCTTCTGGCACCCCTGTGATTCAAATGCAGGTACATTTAAAGTTGTCCTAGAGGTTCCTAATCCTTTGCTTTTTAAAAAATTAAAAAAAAAAAAAAAAATCTTGTTTCTTCTTTCTGTTCTGGGTGAATGTTTATTTCTTCCTTTTGTTCCAAATTATTGATTTTAATCTTGGCTTCCTCTCCATCACTGTTGGTTCCCTGCTATTTTTCTTTATTTCACTTTGTATAATAGTTACTTCTTCCTTTATTTTTGTGATCATACTCAATCATTTCTCTGAATTTTCTGATCACTAGTGTTTTGAACTCTACAACTCATAGGTTGGCAATATCCATTTTATTTGATTCTTTTTTGGGGGTTTTGTTCTTTTTTTTTTTCATTTGGGGCATATTTCTTTGCCTCCTCAATTCGGAAGCCTCCCTATGTTTGTTTCTGTGCGTTGGGTAGAGCTGCTTTGACTTCATGTCTTAGTAGTATGGCCTAATGTACTAAGTGTTCTTTGGGGTCTGGTGGCACAGTCTCCCCTGTCACCCATGCTGGGTACTCGAGGTATGCCCTTTGTATGGGCTGAGTAGACCCTCCTCTTGTAATTGAGCCTTGATTGCTGTTACCAGACCAATGGGAGGGATTTACTCAGGCCTGTCAGCTGCAAGGTCTGGCTGATCACCAGCCTCTGTCCTCTGTGAAGGATCAGCTGTGCAGGGGTAGGGTTGTGGTCTGTAGCTGTACACTGGGTGTGTTGACCCTGGATTTTCCCAGGTGGTATAGGCAAGGGTCATTCCCCACCTGTGTTTTGTTCCAGCCACACTGCCTGAGTTATAAAGCAAAGTGAGATGCTGTTACTTGTACTGGGCTTGGAGATTCCCAGGTGAAGCCGAGCTGTGAATCAAACCTGACTGTTGCTCATTTGAATAGAGTTTAGGAAGTTGTGAAGCATCAACTTAGACCATTCACTCATATGGAAAAGCAGCTTGGGTGGGCCCATAAGTTGGGTGGGGTGCAGTCTATGGGGATCTCCAATGTGGATCAAATAGTGTTAGCCAGGTTAATGGAGTCTCAGGTATGCACCAGCTTGCTGGACATGTGGAGGCTTTAGGAAAGAGACATGGCCTATGCTCACCTTGATGCCAGACACTTCATTTTCTCCCTGTGTGCCATTAGTACCTTCCAAGCTGCTAGCTACCCTGGAGCTCAGAGGGAGTGAGTCTGAGTAGATGAGTTCATGTGTGAGTTCTTTAACATGGACTGCTTGGGGCTCCAGAAGATTCTTCCACTGACACAATGCTTGCTGGGTTTTGCAGTTAGAAATTGTAGGGGCTTATCTTCCTAGCACTGGAACCCTGGGCTGGGGATCTGGTATGGGGCTGTGACTCCTGCTCCTGAGATAACACTCCAGAATTTTTTTCCACAACATGCCAGTGTGGGACCAGTCTGTTCCGTGTTTGGGCCTCTTCTACCTGTCTCATTAGATGTGTTTTCTTTAGTTTTGTACTTGTCAGACTTCCATTCAAGTGGATTTCTATGGTTCTGGCTGATGGTTGTTCTGTATTTTAGTTGTAATTTTGATGTGGTTGTGTGAAGAGGCAAGCCATATCTGCCTACTCCACCTCCAACTACATCTCCAACACTTGCCTTTCTTACCGAATGATTGTGATTTTGCTGACTAGGTGTTTCTTCATTTGCTTTTTGCTCTTATGTAGAGGCTTTCAGTGTTTTTTTTTACAGTGTTCACCAGTTTTACTGGGGAATGGGTCAGCAGAGCTCCTCATGTCAAAAGTTCCTCTCCTAGTATTTGTTGTTTCCAGCTTTTAGCATTTGAGATTTTTAAAATCTAGTGATAGGTAACTTCTATACTGGATCAAAAGGTATTTAACAGTTGGAATTGTGATACGCAGTTTGAAAGTGTTGTGCCAATTTATACTTCTAGGAATGTAAGAAGGTGCCTATTTTACTTACATTCTAGCCATCACATTGTTTTCAAACTTACTCATCTTTGCTCATTTAAAAGGGGAAAATGATATTCTTAGATAGTTTCTATTTGCATTTTTGTTATATATGAATACAGTCTAAGCTATTTTATATTCTTTTGTGTAAACTTTTTCTTTTATGTATTGTCTGTATCCATTGGCTGTGGCACAAATAATTCATGTCCTACGGTGCCCATCAAATTCAGTATATTATCTATAGAATTTATTGGTTTCTCCTTTGAGTTTCTTACTACTTCACTTTTTCACTTCCACAGTCTTGCCATTTCTTACTTTTCTCAAAATTTCACATCTTGAGGGTAATCTTGGATACCTTTTGGTCTGTTTTTGAACAGAAAATCAATTCCCAAGTTCAGTCATTTTCTCTTTCACAGAGTCACTCAAATCCAGTAAGTTCTCTGTGTCCTTAACTTCCATACCTTCCATCAAGGCTCTTAGCATCTCATCTCTGAACATCTTATTGATTTCTTTTCCAAACATCAGTTGCATTTTATATCTTCACTTTGAGGCAAGATAATACATAAGGTACCAAAGAAAATAATTTATAAAATTTATGTTTAAGGCAACCAATGGAAATTCTAGGACCTTTTAATGGATTCTATAGGCAGCTTAATGTTTAGGAGTGAATTTCTAGGGGATACCAAATGTTTTAAGGAAACCAGATTGTGAGATTCAGAAATGAGTGACCATTATTAAAACAGTTATCTCCTTGACATTTACACATTTAAATAAATATCAGTTGAGTGTCATCTGAGTGTCAGACATTATGTTAAAAGTTATTGAAAGATAACTCTGTGCTTAGTTATTAAAGAGGACTGTCCAGTCAAGAAGACATGTTCAGAAAGAGACCATTTATAAATAGAATTTAAGTATTATAAATATATTCATCTTAATAAAATTATTTCTTTCCTTGATTTCTAGAAAAATGCAAAAACAGTGTTCAATAATTCTAAGAAGTTCATGTTATTGAAAACATATTTGATATTTCTAATAGAATAATATCCCAATACAAAAAATTTGTGTATATGTAGAAAATACCATTTTCTATGATATATAGATATTTGTGTTTGCCTGCCATTTTATTAGTTTATTATGAACTGCTGTTGCCAAAAACATATTTTGAGTTTGTGTGTATCTTTTGTTCTGAGGTGAGTCTCTTTGTACACAATATATGCAAGTACGCAGTTCTTTTCTTATCCATTCAGCTACTCTTTGTCTTTCGATTAGAGCATTTAAGCCATTTATTTTTAAAATGGTTATTGATAGGTGCTTACTGCCATTTTATTCTTTATAACTGTGCTCCTCTTTTCCTAAAATGTATTCTTTTTTTCTTCAAATTTTATTGTTGTTGTGTTACATCCATCCCCTTTTTGCTCCCCTCTGTCCCCCTCCCCACCCACCCATTCCCCCCAAAGTCAATCCCACCTGTTGTCCATGTCCATGGTTCCTTTATACTAGGTTCTTGTCTAAGCTGCTCCCCTTCTTTGCCTCTGCCGCCCCCCTCCCCCCAACCCCATTCCCCCTGACCACTGAAGGCCTATCCCTTGTATTCATATACTTGGTTCTGTTTCGCTTGTTGTTAGTTTTGCTCATTATTGTCCCATAATGGGTGAGATCATATGATATTTGTCCTTCACTGACTGGTTATTTCACTAAGCACGATACTCTCCAGTTCCATCCATGTTGTTGCAAAGGGTACAAGTTCCTTCTTTCTTTCTGCTATATAGAATTCCATTGTGTAAATGTACCAAAGTTTTTTGATCCAATCATCCACTGATGGGCACTTAGGCTGTTTCCAGCACTTGGCTATTGTAAATAGTGCCGCTATGAACATGGGTGTGCATAGGTTCTTATGAATTGGTGTTTCAGGATTTTTTAGGTATAGTCCAAGTAGTGGAATTGCTGGATCAAAAGGCAGTTCCATTTTTAGTTTTTTAAGGAAACCCCATACTGTTTTCCAAAGTGGCTGTACCAGCCTACATTCCCACCAACAGTGTATGAGGATTCCCTTTGCCCCGCATCCTCGCCAACACTTGTTATTTGATTTGCTGATGATTGACATTCTGACAGGTGTGACAGGTATCTTAATGTAGTTTTAATTGGCATCTCTCTGATGACTAGTGATGTTGAGCATTCTTTCATATGCCTCTGGGCCCTTTGTATATCTTCCTCAGTGAGTTGTCTGTTCAGGTCTTTTGCCCATTTTTTAATTGGGCTGTCTGTCTCCCTGGTGTTGAGTCGCATTAGTTCTTTATATATTTTGGAGATCAGACCCTTGTCTGAGGTATCATTGGCAATTATGTTTTCCCATACAGTTGGTT